>VOQJ01033540.1:55571-68505 GCA_015052665.1 Apistogramma diplotaenia | reverse complement strand
CAAGAAATTAAAAAAAAAAAAAAAAAGCTGAGCCACAGACATCAGACACCTGAATTTACTGATTTGGATGAATACTTTTGACAATATAATGCATCTTTAATCAGTGCTGCCTCTTACTCACCCCTTGGAACTGATCCTGTAAAACACTGGGAATGTCAAAGCAGAAGTAGGTGCCAAAGGTCAGCAGACAGTTAAAGAGAAGCACCACAAAGCGATAATATGCTGCAAGGAAAGTAATACACATTAAAGCAATGGCAACATAGGTGATTTAAATATCTATGCAATAACCTCAAATGAATATAAGAGCTTTGTGAGAACTTTGAAAAAATATCTTATTTCAAAAGGTATTTTAGCTAAATATTATTCTGCGACCTAATAGTTTTTTTTCAGAGTTGCAATTCTTCTTATTCTCAACGATAAATGTCATAAATTCAAGCAACATACTTTTTATACTGGAGTATTGCGTTCTAATTATGCACAGTGCAAACTGAAAGACTAGCTGAATTATTTTATTATTATTTAAGTTATAAGCAACTTCTGCAGTGACATTGAAGTATAAAATGCTGAGTCTGTCACTGTGAGGCTTCTTTTTCGATACGTTTCTGCGCGGTAACAGCTTAGTGAAATCTGCTGACTGAATATATTTTAAGAAGTAACAACGTAGTGAGACGTACCTTTCTCCGCAGGTTTCCCCATAGTGAGGAAAAATGTGTTGGCTACAAAAAATAAGGCATCAGATATCACATTCTCCGCTGTTTACACGGACAGAGTACTACTCTTCTTCTCCTGCGGTCGGCGTCGGAAAACCGCAGATCTTAACACCACATGGACGGAGCCGCTACCATGAACGCGGACACGTATTGACGCACGGCACGCTTAGAAATTAATCTTGTGAGGATTGATACTGAAATATCGATACTTTCGATACCAGAGCTTTATGCTTTAAAATCGATTCTCAAATCTAAGTATAAATACTTTCAATACTTCAGTCATTTGAGATAATGTATCTTAATAAGAACGAAGTTAGAAAGTAACTAAATTATTGAGATTTTGCCTAAATGAGACAGGGTTGATGGGAACTACTTTTTCTTCCGCCTGGTAAGTGTGAAATTCCCAAGCTCAGCATGCTGCTGCTGCTGCTCATTCAAACTGAGACACAATGGCAAAACGTAAAAGAAGTCAAGAACTGTGGGAGGAAACCCACGCAGACACAGGGAGAACATGCAAACTCCACTCGGAGGGAAAGGCCCGGGCCAAGGTGGAACTGAACCCAGACCTTCCACCATGCCACCCGAGTAATACGCCATACAGCTCTTATTAGAGGATCAATGACATTTTGCTGCATGGAAATGCAGGAGGATGTCCTGGTTTGCTGATGTTGCACCTGACCTCTGCCTCTGATACTGCTGACCATCATTATGCTCGACAAGCTGAGATATTGGATTTAGTTTATTCGGTTAATAAAGCCTTACAAAAGAAACACAACACAGAAACCAGCATTGCACAAAAAGTTTAAACACTTATAATTGCTAATTCAGTTGCACTGTTTATTCAACATAACTCTTATAGTACCATTAAGTGTTGGTTTAAGACTGTGTGGGCAGTGAGCATACAAAGCTTTTTGTTACCAGTTTCAGCAAACCTGAAGAAGTTTAAAGTGTGATCTAATAATAATAAATAAACATATTATCATCTAATGAACATAGTTGTCTCAACTGTATACCTATTTATCACTAGTTCACCTTACTGCTCTGGGATTTTAATCCAATAACACAACAGGTGTGTCAGTTTATCTAGGCCACCTGATGACAGCTGCTGCATGTCTCTCTGCCTCCTGTAGTCTCCAGCATAATCTAATCTAATCTTTGAGTCCATTTTTAATTAGGGATACATTTGTAAAGGTTTCTCTTTAAATAAAGCAGGAATGTACGTAGCGCGTTTTGGTTGGTTTGTCCCTCGTCCAACACCGTCGGGGAAGTAATGCAAACAATGCACTTCCACGCTGATTGAAGACTTTCACGCGCTTACAAATGATTAATTAATGGATTTCGATCGCGTCTTCAGCAAGTGAGATGTCTGTCTTGCACAGAGCCAAAACGTGGGAAATCTCTGAATCTGAGGACAGCGACGCCGAAACTAAAGCCGGTTTAAACCCCGGGGACGGCGGGGGGCAGAGTTCAGACGGCTCTTCAGCAGCAAAGAGGGACTACGATGCTTTGGCCCCTCCGCGACCAGGCGGATCAGGCACACCGAGTCCTGCGAAGAAACGTCGCAGTAAGGAGGAGATAGAAGCAGACAGGCGGAAAACCAAGGAGAGGAAGGAGGCGAGAGAGAGACAGAGAGCCGTCAGAGCTCGAGAGAAGGAGGAGAGGAGACAGGAGCAGCAGAGGAGGAGAGAAGCGGCACAGAACCTCAAGAGTCTCCGGCCGGAAAACTGCCTCAAGTCCCTCACTCTCAACATACACCCAGGTAGCACCAAGTTTCTAAAGTCGATCAAAGTCCAGCAGAACTTAAGCAGCAGGACCGTTTGTATTTACAGCCTATAAGCAGAGCAGTGGGTCTGTGAGGATGCATGAGCAAATTAATTTTGTGTCTTTCTTCAGCTCTTCTGCAACAGGGTGGCTCGGACATCTTGCTGGACACTCTGGTTTCCTTTGACTGGAAGTTCAGCATCGAGAGTCGGCAGCTCATTTGCAGCATCACCTGGACCCGAGATTTACCTCAGGTAGGCAGCTCACACCTCGGCAGCCTTCCTTAAATGCATATTTTCTTATTTAGATTTGTTAATTTGTTGCATTTTTATGGATTCCAGTGAATCATTACTGTTTTGGCTTTAGCAGGGAGAAAGTGGCACTCTGTCAGAGGAGGAGGAGCAGGTGCTTCTGGTCCTGAGTCTGGCTGATTTCATGGACATAGTGATCTCTGTGAAGAGAGTAAGCAGACCTTTGAGCTGTAGTAACAATGTGATTGATCCTATGACGATGCCGATGCGACGGTTCTTACCTGAGGAAGGTGCTGTGGCTCATCGCTGCACTCTGCTGCTCTGCAGATTATCGACAGTGACGGAGTGGAGACGGGGGTGGAGACAGGGGTGGGGTCTCTCTGGAGTCCACTTTTGGAGTGTCTCAACCGTGATGCGAAGGTGGTCACTCTGTTAGTGACAGACCCTGAGCCAGATCGCATACTGAACTTCTTTTTCACCCAGTGACTTCTTTGCCTGCCCACTTTTATTCTTAATACATTAGCTTTTATGGAAACAATATGACCTGATTTATAGTTTACCAACAGGTTAAATGCCTCTGGTGTGCGTTTGCTAGATGAGCCACTGCAATCCAAATTGGGGATGGATCATGTGGACATTGAGGAGGTCAGTTTACTTTGAATCTGTCTTTTCCTTTCAAGGACTTGTCAGTCTTTCGTGTTCAAATGCTTGATGGGGAAACGGTTAGCTCCCTACTTTTTTGACTGCTTCATCGTGACTCATCTGAAACCCTTATATCTCCAGGTTCTTGTGTATCTACAGCTCTACAAAAACATGTCTGTGGTCTTCCTGGATGGCTGGCAGGAGGTCACTGACCATGTTTGTGCTCTCACCAAAGCTTTGTCAAAACGCCCTTTTAAGTATGTGAAGTCATTGTCATCATGTTTCTACAGTTTCAAAGGCATTTTTCACCTATTAAATCACAATCACATGTTTTTATATAGACAGTATAGAAGCTGGCTGTGTCCCCGTAATGAAACATCCCCTTTGTGTTCTTGCAGACTCTTGACAGAGGGGGCAGAGCTGCCCTTTTGTGTGGACGGCTCGTGGGCCAGTGGGGCTCGGGTAGAGAAGGATGGCTCAGACCTGATTCAGGTCTGGGGCAAGCAGATCCAGCAGCTGAACAGAGTCAGCCCTGGTGTGGCCTCAGCTGTGACGGCATCCTATCCATCTCCTCAGCTGCTGCTGCAGGTGAGGAGACGGTGTGGTCTTCTAGAGTTTGTGTGAGGAATAATTCACAAAAATTAAGAAGTTTATGTAAGATGCGCCGTTCATTTAAGGCTTACAAGAGCTTGGGGTCGGAGGAGGAGAGAAAAGGGCTGCTCGCTGGCCTCTCTGTGAAAAGCGGAGGGAAGGAAAGACGCGTTGGACCGGAGATTTCAGCCAGAGTCTACCGCTGCGTCACGGCCCGCAACCCCGAGCTGGTCCTGGACTAATCTGAGCGACGTCGGCGAGGTCGAATCTGGATTCTAATAACACTTTATCAACACTTGGCTGCTATTATGTTAATGTTGATGTTTACAAGTTGGATATCATATTTACTTTCCACTAAAGCACTTTGTTTACCAATCTGAACTCCTGCAGATTGAATGAATAGAAAATAGGGGACTAATGTGATGACTGCTTTTACTACACATAAACTGTATTAATGTGCAAATGTATGATAAAAATAAACTGAAGCAGAAGCTTTCTGTTTTATTTTATTTTATAGAATTACCTGAGTAAGAAATTCCATAAACAAAAGTAGTAAAAACTGGAAATAGAAAAACACTGCAGAGTAGCAAATCATCTTGTATGTAACATGACAGCCACCTTTGACATTTAAGCAAAATGGTGATTACAAAACACATTTACAAAAGAAAAAAAAAATCTGTTCCACAGTATCAAAAAGCACTTCTGCTCCTCCTGGAATCTACACATTTTTTAGAAGTTTTCATTTGTTTGCCTCTTCTTTCTCGGAGTCTAACCTCTTCAAACAGTAGCAGGCCTCGTCTCGCGCGCTACACACGCCTTTGTTCGTTTGCAACGTTATCTGGATGATAATTGTTAGAAAGCAATAAGCAATGAGCCACTCGAATACTGGCTAAAAGATTTTTCTCCGTAATTCACAAAATGTGGAGCTGCTGGCAGTGATAGAAAAGCTGTGTGCCGAATTTTTCCAACAGCTCAACTACTGGGTCATGTCCAGCGGCATCTTTTGCACTGATAATCTTCTGGCTCGGAGCAGCAGCTGTCGTAGTCGCTGCTGGGAGGAGTTGGGGGGCAGCAGCAAGTGCTGGAGTGAGTGTCAGGAGACGGGTAAGGGTCCGTGTTTGGAACTGGACTGGCACAGGGGCTGGGGGAGGAACAGGCACTGGATATTGGGCTTGGGGTGGGATTGGGGCTTGAAGGCAGGCTTGCCTTTTCAAAATCCTCGGGTTCCTCTGAGGTTTCGGGGCTGCTGCTGAGGGTGAAGACCCAGCCGAGCTTTATGTGGAGGAGGACGCGCAGGCCTGGGGGCAGATCCAGTGCACTAAGCATATTGGGGCAGCAGGGCAACATTTGGCGCAGCCTTGCACAGCAAAGGTACTGCAGGGAGGTGGGTGTATAACAGGCACGGATCACCTTCATACTGCTCTTGGCTGCTGTGGAGCACACCATGGGGTATAACTTCTTGTTCTGCAACCTTGTTGCAGCCACACCTGCTGGCAGGAGGAGCAGAACCCATCAGGATTACTGGGACAAGTAGGCATACGTAACTAAAATGCAAGAAAACACACACACCTATGCAGTGCTGGTTCTTGTAGAAGGTGAGGGTACCATGCCACGTATCAAGGTGCACTCCAATGATCGAGCCTTGACCAAACCGAGAAGAGAATTTCAATTTGTCCCCTTTGTGCTGGAGCAGACCTTTAAAGAGAATATTTTTTTAACGTGTTTGCTGGTTTTCAAGGTCAAAAAGCCTTTAACAACTCGAGCTCTCACCTGTGTATGAGAGCCCCCAGCTGTCTTCATCATGGCCCAGCAAGCTGCCAAAGTTGTATTTGAACTTCTCCAGGTTCACCTCCGAAGTTCCAACTCCCACCATCTATACACCAAAAACAGAAAAGTGAACTCGGCTTGATAACCGTTTGCAGTGAAAGAGGTAAAACGCATTCAGGTCACTTCTATTACAGCTTAAAAAAAGATTTTAGGTACTCCTACGCACCATATCAGTCCCATACACGGGAGAGGTCATCTTGATTTCCCAGTAGTGTTGGCCGTCGGTGAGCTCCTTGTTGCCACGGATTGCAGCGGTGCCGCAGCTGTAGTCTGAGTGAAAGCTCACCTTCCTGTTGTCACAGCTCAGAAAGGCTCCGGAGGACTTAAAGTGATCATCCCACACCCAGTCAAAACCTGGACACACACACCATGCACGGACAGTTATGTGAGATGTTTTGCTGCAAACGAAGAATACTGACCGTGGTGGTTCCTGGCTTTCTCTGATTAAAATCCATTCAAAATAATGGGACCGCTGTATGTTTGTTCAGAATAATGAATCTCCAATATGCTTAACCTGTATCATTTACAGGCTACTACAGCCTTCATCAGCTTTTGCTCACCCTGATCCTCATCGCTGTAGAGGCAGTCACTGATGATGCTGAAAGCTGGGCTGAGCTCTTCCTCTGGGTCACAGTGGCAGAAAGGCTCCTCTTTCATTGGTACCATGCAGGGCAAGGCCACCACCTTGGAAGCAATCTGGGAACTGGAGCGGTAATCCACCTCAGACTCCAAGTCACTGATCTGGTTAACGCAAACATTACAAACAGCATCTTGTAAGCCCACGGATGTGGCCACAGTCCAGGAACACTGGCAGCAGGCTCCAGTGCAGGAGCGTCAGGATTCCAGCATATTGCTACCAAAGAGGTTGCAGAAAAAAGAGGGGCTTTGCAGCATTGTGCACTTCAATCTAAAGTGGCAAATGGGAACTTGTTTTAAATTCTCAACAGGATATGCTCACTCCTAAATGTTTGTGCATCACTGGTGAGGGAAGTCATGCATACAAACAAGTAAAATTAGAAGCCTTCCAAAAATACTGGCTGTCCTGTCCTGTCATTACCTTTGGAGGCCTGACCACATCTCTCACACTCTGCCAATTCAGACAGGAGACAGTCCAAGTGGAAAAGCTAGCAGTACTTACTGTAAACAAAAATATTATATTTCATACAGCAGGGATATCATTATACTGTATCCTTTCTTAATTCCCATTGAAACCATACACTTCTCCACTTAGCCCAGTTTCATTTATATCACATTACACACAAACAAGCAAATCTCACCTGTGTGACTGTCTGATCCCCCAGCTCTTCTCTGTCTGATGACTGGATCACTGCCATGGCATCTGCCTCTTGCCATGTTTGACTCCAGGCCAAATGCCGAGCCCGGCCGTTTCTGCGTCTTCTCAGCATTGCGGATCTGTGGAAAGCCGACCCAGCAGCTGATGACCAGCTGGCATGAGTACATGAGGCCACGTACTTCTTATTTATGTCAAATACGGTCACTGCCGACCTTCCAGTCAGCATTGTTCTTTGGTTAGGGTTAATACATGTCTGATGACACTTTTTAAACCCACAGGGAACACAGGCCGGAGAGGGTCGTCTAGGAATAAGCAGCATACTGACTTATCTGAATACGAGTGCAACTGCAAAATAAGCACCACCTCCTGCTGCTATCATGTTTCAAAGTGTTTAACAAACCCATTGCACCACTAAAAGTAGGTCAGTCAAAAGAACGCACTGTCACTTCAGCGGTTTGTTTGCTGCCCTTGTTTTCTTTTCCTTATATTGCAGGAGGAGACAAGCTGCAAGATTTATTGTAAGGAAACACTTCTCGTCACCTTGACTGATCGCTGTGTGCTAGCTTGCCTGTTTCCCATATGCCTGTGTTGGCAACAGGATGTGTTGCCATGCACACACTCAGCTTTTTGAAGCTGACCTCCTGCTTTGCTTGTGACAGCATGGATGTTAGTTTGCTTCATAAGCAGATAGGTCACCTGACCTGCTGGCTGTAATATGTACCAAAAATTACAGAATCCTATATCCATTTTATCATATGACAGAAACAACTGGCTGTTCTGTTAACTCAAGCTTTGTTAAGTTCATTCAGTAGCTACAGATTTAATGATTAAGACCACAACTGACAAGTGTGTTTGCTTTTTAAAATATCTAATCTTATTCAAACTGTTTACCACTTGCACAATCAGATGCTGTAATGGCAACTTTTGCTGTGTTGTTTAATTGTGTAATATGATTAACAGCCTTATTATCTCCTGTAATAATATATAGTTAACAATCCAAACCATAAACAGAGCCTTTATTTCCTCCTATGTCGCTCAAGCTGTTAGCATGTCTTGGTTAATGCCTGCAGGAAACACAGCAGCTGGTTACTGCTTTGCAAGCAGGTGCAGGAGATGAGTGCCAGTCATTTAGATTAGTTAGTCTGGAACTAGTCTCATTTTAATTGGGCCTTACCCTACATACTCTACATGCATCATCATCCAGAGCAAGGAGTCAGTTGCTTTGTCAGTCTATGTAACGTAGTCACCACTGGACTGTGACAGCAATAACAAGACACAAAAAACTACTGAAAATTTGCAATTATCAAATCGGTGCTCTGCAGACTTTCCATAATTCATAAAAGACTTCATAATTATTGCCGTGAATCGTTAAATGAAGTACTGCGAAACCTATCAGCAAGTCGCCTTTCTTATTGCTTTATCCTAAAACACGTCACAAACAGTATCATTTCCAGCAGGAACTCTGCACTTACCTTATAGTAGTCTTCCTGCGCACAGTCTTGCAGTGGCTCATTGGTGTGTCACTGTATCCGACTGTGTGGCGAGTACAGTTTGCATCTGTCCCACTTCTCAGCAAGATAGAGGTAAACGTTACTTCTCCACGCCCTCTTCCAGAGCTTATTGGACGAGGACCTTTGCGGAGGAGGAGTTTATGCCAGTTTATTTGGTTCCCTAGCTGCTGTATTTATATGGCATAATAATAGGATATGTAGGCCATATTGAATTATAATTGTGCCCGTTTAACAAATGTTTTGGAAACGTGAACAGGCAGGTCCTGGAGAAACTGGTGTAGTTTCCTGATAATAAAAACTTGTAGGTAAATACTGTAGGTCGACTAGAAATGCTGAAGGAAGACAGATTGATATTTAAAACCTAAATCATATCCATCTGCATATAAATACGTGGGCGTCCTAAGACGTTGCTCTACATGCATTTGTGTTCCTGGTCTTTAAACTATGGTTACAAGAGCGATACAAATAAAATGAGTGGTTTCTGCTTCTGTCCAAAAGTCTTGGATTAAAATATAATGAAACCACATTAGACAGATGATTCAAGTGCCTCCGGTTCAAAAGGTGGACATTTGCTGACTATGAAAATGACCTTGTTTGAAAAAAGAGACATTTTTCTACGATTTATTACCGTCATTGTCGCACAGTCGCATTTCCTTTGCTCTTGGTTTAGTTCGTTTTCTGTGCTCTTGAATGCGCCGCACTGCACTCCAGCAGCCTATTGGTTGTGTGTAAGGAAAGGCGGGATTTAGAGGTAAGCCCTATTGTGTGATTGGATGGGTGGTGCATGACGACATTGGAAGTCGTTGCCTCCAGTGCCGTGTGCACGTTTGAGACCGAAATCCAAAAATATGGAGGAAAATGGTAAGTCGAAGTTACCAGTGAACGAAATGTGTACGGTATTTATTCGTACGTACTTGCCATTTTTTCGTTTTTATATTTGTTTATCGTCATCCATAAAGACGATAGCTGGCTGCTAATTTAGCTAACTAATTAGCAGAAGCTAACCGGATGTTTTAAATTATGTCTGTCATTTGCTCACGTTAAACCACAGCGTCGCTCAGTGCTCAATAAAATATTTTCATCACATTTCTCTGTCTAGTTATCAAATCTCATTGTACATCTGTATAATGACAATAAAGGCATTCTAGTCTGTTCTATTCTAGTTAGGCCGTTCTTGATACAGCCATGTCACAATTTACTCATATTTAAACTATAAAAGCTTTCATGCGTTTGTCTTTTCTGCTTTCTAAATGAGATGGAAATTTGGCCCAGGTCCGGCACGTTGTGCTGGTGCTGTCAGGGAAGGGAGGAGTGGGAAAGAGCACCATCACCACAGAGCTCGCCCTGGCTCTCAGGCATGCTGGGAAGAAGGTGAGCTCAGTCCAGACACCCATCTCTACTTTTAAGATCAAGCTTTGAAGCTTATGGCTGGGGTTGGCTCAGGTGACCCTGAACTCTCCCTTAGTTACACTGCAATAGGCCAAGTCTGCTGGGGGCATGCACAGTGTTTCGTCACTCACCTCTTTTCACTTTCTGTGTTTATACCCCACTCTGCATTTCAGTCTTTGCATTTTGTTTCATGTAGCTGGTATGCAAATCATTGATAAACCTCTATGTTAATCAGGTTGGCATCCTCGACGTTGACCTTTGTGGGCCAAGCATTCCTCGAATGCTTAGCGTAGGCCGGCCCGACGTGCACCAGTGTGACTCAGGTTGGGTGCCAGTCTACACTGATGCCCAGAAGAGCCTGGCCCTTATGTCCATTGGGTTCCTGTTGGAGGACCCAGATGAAGCTGTGGTGTGGAGGGGTCCCAAGAAAACAGGTATCTGGTAGACTGCTTCAGTGGCTCTAATCTGTCAAGGGTTCAGTGTGGTGTCTGGGTATCAACACCTTAACAGCAGAACCTTTGCAGATCTCCAAAATGTCATTCTTCTCCCTGTTGCTCTCTCCATGTCTGCATGTCCTTTACTTACAGCTTTGATTGGCCAGTTTGTGTCAGACGTAGCCTGGGGAGAGCTGGACGTGCTGCTGGTGGACACGCCGCCCGGGACGTCTGATGAGCATTTGGCTGTGCTGGAGAATCTTAAAAAACATAGAATGGATGGAGCCATTTTGGTCACCACCCCTCAGGTACATCACAGGGGTCATTAAGACAGACAGAACTGCTATGGTGGACCACAGCACCCTTTATGATGAATGACAGTCAGCTGGTTATGTATTTGTTACAGGCGGTATCTACAGGGGATGTGAGAAGAGAGATCACCTTCTGCAAGAAGACAGGCGTTCGGATTCTGGGCATTGTAGAAAACATGAGTGGCTTTGTTTGTCCACACTGCTCTGTGAGTGACCCTTTATGTTGTATGTTCTACAAAAAATCCACAAATTACCAGACACTCTAATTTTTATGTAATCTTTTACTCTCCAAACTATATACCGTTTGATATGTTTATTTTTTCAGGAGTGCAGTAACATATTCTCAAAGGGTGGTGGTGAAGAGTTGGCCAAACTGACTGGGTCTGTGTTTCTAGGTGGGTCACAGCTTGTAATGCTAGCGTGCAGCCACAAGGTGTCGCCACACACTATGAAGGCCCCTCACTCACCATTCATGATTCTGTAGACTTTTCCATCACTGCCATGCTACTCAGTCGATCCAGCTTTGTTGAAAGGAATGATGCATAATGATCAATAAGTGTGACTGAAATTAATAGATATCAGTTTCTCATGAGTGGGGTACCTGCTTTGTGTGGAAATCAATGTTTTGAGTAATGATGCAACTTACTCTGTGGCAGTGAGTGTGTGTGCAACCATATTTCATCAATGACTGATTTGATTTTCACTATAGACAGGGAGGAGGAAGCTGATGTGTAAAAATGTGAACCACATTCGGTTCATGTAAGATCAGTGATCTTCTCTGTCCACTCATTTCAGGTTCTGTGCCCTTGGATCCTCTTCTCAGCGCCAGTATAGAAGAGGGCAGAGACTTCGCACAGTCGTTTCCTGACAGTGCCACCTTCAGTGCTATTAGCAGCATTTCTCAGACCTTACTCAACAGCCTACAAAGCGCTTGAGACACTAGTTTTTCTCAACTGTCCATTTGTTCTGTGAAGAACACGAGCATAATAGTTACTTTGTAAACATGGAAGCTGTGTTCACTTCTTCTCCTGTGCAAAGCCTTGTGTAAATATTTACTCATCATGCTGTCAGTCATTATCTGACGCTTTGTGCACAGCTGTGGTTTGAAGATTGTCGTGAATGAAACAGGAAGAGAAATACTGTTAAACTCAGCTGATTTTGTAATATGGTAAGCCACGTTCGCCTTTAAGAGACTTCAAATGTCAGTAAAATATGGAGTACTGAAAACACTACCGTTTGTGTTTGGAAGAAAGTCAAATCTAAGTTGGAATCTTCTTTAATTCAGTTGTGAAAACATTCATGTCGACACATCAGGATAAATTCTGTACCAGTGGTAATACAGGTTTGTCGATTGGTGCTTCATTAAAATGCGTCAGCAGCAGTTCAATTTTCAGGAGGGAGACTCCAGATCAAATTGGTCAAGTCCTTACAGGAAACTAGGCCAAACTTGCACACTAATATCACTGGATTCTTGCGTCCTGCAAACATGATCTCTGATTTGTGCGCGATATGTGCACGTCACAACACTTGATTTTTGATCTGGATCACATCTTCTGAAACTGGTCTGCTGTTCAGGTTCAAATTTCAACAGCAACAAAAACACTGAAACCCATGCAGGATTTTACGGCTGGAATGTTGAAGAGATGAAGTACAGCCACGAATGAGAGGGGGGAGGGGGGGTGAATAAGATGGAGGGGAGATGAAGTGTGGAAATTACACTTGTGAGACCCAATATAGGGCACACACACACCTTTAATGCAAACAGCAGTACTACAGGGAAAAACACTGAGAATGTTCGCATAATGATTAGAATACAGCTACACATAAAACTCCCACTCCACCAGCAACATACTAAAGGCAATCTTAATTATTAAACCGAGAATTACATCCAGAGGAATTCCAACCACTTATCACAATTAACCCACAGTGCATTAAATCTATCTATATAGATATTTATATGTCTATATATATTTATATATGTATATATCCTGGGGAATTAAGATACTTTTGTTGCATTAAACAGTTCAAAGAACAATCTCTTATAAATAAAAATCAGTGGAAAAGGAAAAAAAAATCTTTAGTCCATACACATTTCTCTTTACAAATAGATCCTCGAGATTAATGCAGGAATTGTTTCGGCTCCCAGGCTGATATGGGAGGAGTGCGGAAGGAAAAAAAAAAAGGCGGTGCGGCCCGTTGGTCTGTTTTTTTTT
>VOQJ01033540.1:31603-53756 GCA_015052665.1 Apistogramma diplotaenia | reverse complement strand
AAAAAACAAGGCTGTTATTTTCTGTTCCCTTAAGAAATCCACAATGGTTCCACTTGGGAATTTCTTACTTTCAAAGAAAACCCCCCCCCCCCCCAAAAAAATATAAATACAGATTGTGAAAATGCATATTATGTTGCCTACAATTTCTCATTCAGCCATTGTAATTTCAGAAATAGCTCAGTGAGACAGCTGCTCAGTTGTACATCACGCTCTGATTGAAGAACTAATTGTGGGCTTCAGCACACAAAATACTGAAGTAAAAAACTAAATATTATACAAGAGACAGTATTAGTGGGACAAGCACTTCACAACCCTGTAACATCTGCTGTGTACCATCTCTGGCCTCTAAGTCTTCTAAAGTAATGGGGGAGGTGGAGAACAAAAAGCTTCAGCAGCTTGTTTGCCTCTGCCGAACTATGACCCTTAGAACAGTGCCGTCTATGTCACACACAATCAAGTCTGGCAACAGGAGCTGAGTAAATGAAGAAAAAAAAAAATCAATAGCTGCCCAAATCCAAAATTAGAAAAGTGTAGTGTAAAACAAACAGAACAGATACCATCCATTAACAACAAGTCATAATTCTGCTCGACAAAGGACACGAGACAGGCTGGTCTGACAAGGTTTCCTCTCTCCCAGGTGTGTGCAAATAGGTGCATTAATGCAGGCCTGGTCATTCGCGTCGTCACACAGCAAATCGTCTCAGAGCAAAAGCTCTGAGATGGCATACTGTGCAGTGTGTGTATATTATACACAAAGACATACTACACTGTATGACCTAGCATTTCGACAATATTTCCACTACACACATGTATTCACATTGAGATTTTTCCTGTTTTCACAATTCATCAATGCTACTAAATATAGCCTCTCTGCTCAACTCTAGCTGTTACCATATCTTTTTGAATGGATGTCAAAATGGCTACATACTAGCTGGTAAACCTCATGTAATAAAACATAAGGGAAAATAATTATAAAAAGAATTAAAAAAAAAAACAATCTGCAGCCTTTCATTCGTGGTGCTATAACATTATGCTGACCCTGTCATAGTACTAGCGTGAAAACAAACGTCCTGACAATGTCATTTTCTTGGCTCTTCATAGCCAGCATGCTGATTATTATTAAATCTGAGAGATCCCTTGTGAGGCAGCCTTGTGAACACAGTGCAGAGCATCCTGGAGCTAATTCTGGTTAGCTTAAATAAACCTAGCAGTGAGGCTTTCTAGTAAACAGATTCAGACAGACAGGAAGACTCAGACCAATCTTCAAATGTGCACATGGCAGCCAGCCAAGCTCCCCACTACTTATATTGATTTAACATCAGTCTGATGATATCACTGGAAGTTAGATGACTCCTGCCCATTTACTGAGATTGGTTTACGTATAAACAGACACTGACAAAAGCAAAAGAAATATGTTTTTACTTTTCATTTAGACTGAGGGTGTGCTAAACTTTCAGCTAGTTTACATTTTTTCAAAAATCAAATCAGTCATGATACCCCCTGCAGCACTTCTAATATAAAAACTGACTAAGAGATCAGGTAAATTTAAAATGTTTTAGCCCAAAGCAAACCTGGTGGTTTACCTATATAAAATGACCAGTGTAACATGCTGACCATCCATTAGTGAGTTTAGTAAGTTACAGTCAGTAATGCAATCCCTTGACTATTCTTTCTTTGTATGTTTAGCTTCACTCAAGTGTGACAGGTGAGGGCTGATAAACACTCTTATTCTGTCCTGATGATTAAAAGTTTGTGTGGCAGAATGGTTTCTGCACTAGTGTGGAGGCAAAACCTCTGGGTTTTAATCCTAATCCCCTCAGCTTAGGTACAGAGCTTTTCCTCCTTTCCTCCACACCCCCCGCCCCCCTTTCCCTGCAGAATATTTGATGTATGGGGCGCCCTTGTGACGTCTTGTGATGTCAGAGCAGGAGGTGCCTGCAGCTAGGGATGATCCTGCATGCAAAATGCCCACGCAGCAGACTGCCGATTGGTCTGCCATGGATGTGGATGTGGATAAATGGGGAAGCACTGGCTTTAAAGAAAAAATTTCCAGATGAGGAAATAGCATGGTTTCTTCACAAATGAAAACGTTTATCCAGTCTTAGAAAACAGCATTTCTAACTGAAATGTGTAAAGAGACAAGGCTGGTTGTGAAAACTGACTCTTGTCGACCAATATATTTCATCAGCTTGACGGGATGTCTAAAGCTTATATCACCACCAATTATCTCTCCACTGAAGATAGAGAGAAAGACAACACAAATGTTAAAGTCAAGCAACCATAAATCACTAAGAGTGACTAAGCAAAAAAAAAAGAAAAGAAAAAAAAAAGAAATTTTAAAATTTTGTCCTGGGAATCAGAGTGCCTACTAATGTAAAGGTTCAGTCACTCCGGAGCAAAAGAAGCAGTTTCGAGCAGTGAATATGTCCATCTTAACTTACGTCCAACACCCTGATGAGTAGGTTTGTCAATCAGGGCATAAATCTACATTTTTATTTTTACTGGTTTGGTAGGGAGAAACATGTACTAATGATTTAGGCAGAAGCAAACGATAAAGACCCTGTGAGCGTTGCCCCTTCTGAGTCAAACGTCACAAAAAGTAGTCCTCACAACAATCACCAGATTACTTAAACAATGCAACAGAAAACCACCAAGTAGCGTTATCAAATACCAAGACATCCAGTATTTTACACTTGTTAAAACATTTTAAAATATTCTAAACACTGGATCACCAACTGTCCATGTTCATCACACCACTCAGCTAATCTTTGTGTAAGCTACTCTACTAGATAATTTCCTCCTTTACCAGCACAAACTAGTACCACAGCCTTAAAAGTAAAACGTTAACTCCAACACAGGTTGATGAAACAAATAAGGATGAACTGTAGTGAATCACTAACCAAGAACACAGTTAAATCAGATTTCTCTGGAAATCTCAAGCCGAAATTGACTTATGAGGATTATCAAGATTGAAAGTGCTCACTTCATGGATTTTCAACTGTATTGTGCTGCTTTGCAAGTCCGGGGGTTGAGGTGGGGGATCTCATCACCACTATATTTTATTTTTATAGTAACTTGGTCAATTAGTAGCTTGGTTAATTTACAGCTTTACTGTCTCAGTTAACATTAACATCGACGTGAACATTTTTTGTGGTAACAAATATGACCAGTGGGGGGTGGGAGACTAGTATCAAAGTCCACTTTTTATATCACATTCCATCTTAAACCCCTGAAACCACTAGTGTTAACGCTGATTCAAAACACTGCTTTTATTTAAGCCAATTCCCTGCTGACTTCTCAATTTCAACTTTTTAAGTTAACATGCAGGATGATCAGTACTCAGAAGGTATTTCCAAGTCAGAAGTCTCATCATGTGATGATCATGTGATCTTGTGTCACTACTTAGAGCAATAAGGAAGTTAACCAGCTGATCCTGATTTCCAGTGCTCACAAATTTTAAGAGGTTTTCAACTATATAATGATTTTGAGAATACACCATATTACGTAGCACGACAAAAAAACAGCTTTACGAGTTTACCTTAAGAATTGCATGCTTTCTATAAAACTCCTACAACCTATTAACACCTTTACAGCCTTTATGCAGCAGTGTTGCCTTTTCCAGATAAGATGGCAATCCATCCAACATGCCTCAACCTAAAAGAAGCAACTTAAAAAAAACGCTGTGCTGAGGATGAATGATAGTCCAGCTCATGCTCACAATTATGCTTTACTTAAACAGGGTATTCCTACGATGATATCTGTTAGCATCACTTCCTATCTCGACCTTTCCCTGTAGTAAGACACAAGCTAACGCCAAAGCTAACTTTTGTAGTCGTCATCAGCTAGCTAATTAGCTTTGAGTGGTCTTCGTTGTCTGACGTTGAAGTGCGAAGGCTAGCTGTGAGAATTGTATTAACTAAGAAATACAAATTAAACATTGGCATGTTAAGAATAAATCAAAGTCACTCACTGCCCCAGTTAAATCTAAATGACAGCTCAAGATTAGCTATACGACGATAGCCAGGCTAGCAGACGGCTTTCACAGCCAGCCTTGAAAGAAGCACTACGTTCAGATCACCGCGCAGGAAGACATGCACACAAAGATGAAGGAGCAAAAGCAAACAGCACATCACCACTGGTGAAATAACACATACATATACATATATAAATATGAGAGACGTAATCGTTTGATAATTACCGCTGAACACCATAGCCGCAGAGGCACCCATCACTGCAAAGAACGGAGAGTACTCGGGGCCTTCGGTAGCCATTCTTTCTCACGCAATACTCGTTAAAAAATAACCTAAATATACAAAATTAATATTGTCTGTAGAGTCAAAAGGCGCACTTCGCGAAACTTGTCGAAGGCCACTAACTTGAAATGCTGAACCGACTATGGCAGGAAGCAGCCTTGAGGGGAGCTAACCTAACAGTGTAAACGGAACAGTCACGACTCCTGCGATAAATACCCGGCGCAGCAGTTACAAAATGGCGAAGCGGAAAATATCACCTGACCGCCCGTACGGACAAAGCCTATCACTGACTGGGTGTGTGTGTGTTGGGGGAGGGGGGTGCAGTAAAAGTTGATTAATGATTCAGTGCTCGACGCAAAGTTTTTACGAAAGAAAACGTATTGATTTAAAGTGACAGATGAATGACTTAGTCCGTGAAAAGAGAGTGCGTTAAGTTTTCGCTTTTCTTTTTTTCTTATATTTTTCTTTATTTGAAGGTCACCCCTGTTATGCGTCACTTTGGTGTGTTCCGCTGCAGGCTTTCCCTTTGATATCTACGTTTTAATTCCCAATTCTGAAGAATGAGGACGAAATGATGGGTATATAAGCAAGGCGTATGTGGAGTGTATGTGAAGAGGGTGTTTATGCCTCTTCAGACATATTTTTTTCTGGTTGCTACACATTGCACCAGGGCTCAGACCATTCAGCAGAAAGTGGTTTACAATCAGCTGTGTTATGCAGCAATGTGTCACATAACTGAGAGAATTTGATATAGTGACTGAGTTTTGGGGGGTGCTGCTGGAAGGGTCACGAGAGCTGGGACCCTGTGGTGGAGATGAAGAATGTCTGCATGTGTGACTCAGAGAGAGCTTGTGCAGTCCCCATTCCTCCTCCTCCTCCTCTTCTCTCAACCATCCCTCTATCCTGCTCCCTCTGCATTGCCTAGTCAAGTCAGCACTACATGCAGGACCCCTCCCCCAGTGTCAGTGTAAAATCCCCATGACTCGTGATGCAATTTCTCCACAAGCACCACAGGCCTACTTCCTTTCAATCATTTTACTCCACCAGCATCTTACTCCGGCTGGTTTATAAAACAAGAGCGGAAGAGTTGGGGTTGCTGTGCGTGTTTGTGGTGACGCTGATAATAAAACTGTCACTATGAATGAGATGATTTTGTTTTCTCTTTCTTTGGTAATTGACTGAATATTTAATGATTTAGGAGAGCAAGAAGTGTGTAGCATCACTGCTGAGATTGGATTATGGTGTTCATATTCAGTGCCTATTTAATATCATGTAACATGATAGCTGCATCATTGTTTCCTTTTTGTTTTGGGTGAATGGTAATAGATGTTGTGCAACGAGAGCATACCCTATAATTTGATGGCTGGTCTCTACAATTACTTTTAAGGAAGGCGGAAAGGGAACCGTGAGAAGTTCTCACAAGGGCATGATGCAATAGATGCTCTCCAAGCAGCACCATGAAACATTTACGACTAATTGTTAGTACGTAGTGCAATTTTAGATGTACACATCTTACATCTTTCAGTGATTCTGCTCAATCCCACAAAGGTCATATCCCATAGATAACACATGATCAAGAAACACAGTGTTCTTCTCTGTGTAAGAATTGTCCAATACATGAAGGATGACACTGAGCTCCCAACTTCCCCTGTGTGTGACCAAAAAAAAAAAAAGCCTTTTGTCTTTCATTCTGACTGGGAAAAGGAAATCAGCTATTTTCATTACCTTTTCTTTTCTGTGGCATTAAGTAGATTTATATAAGAAACAAAAATCATAATTTTTAACATTTTGACATATATTTTCAGTCCTCATTGAATCAAATCAGCCTGTGTCTTAATCCCCTTCTCACATGCCCTTCTTAGCTGAGTGGCAGTGGTGGCGGTCAAGGAAAAGACCCGTCTCAGTGTACGGTTTAACACTTAAGCATCTTATTCCTCAAGCCTGGGAAGCATGGTTTTCAAGGAGATGCGCCAGACCAGCGCCCAATGAAGTAGCTATTTATAGATGTGCACGTGCGATTAGGAGAGTGTGAATCCTGAATGGAGAGCACAGCCTTGGTGAGACAGAGTCAATTCGGCTTACTGTAAAGAAGAAACGACTATCGCTTTGCCATTTAAGATGCTGCAGCTCTGCAGATATATTAAACCGAGGTGCACACACACACTGCAAATCGGTTCACACTTTTATATGGCTGCACTGACATCGATTGCTTGCGTACTGACATGTTAAATTAAATGTCTGAAATATAACTGAGTGCATCACTTTCTGTAGCACCGTCACTGGATATGTATGACCCAAATACAGCGTTTAGATTCTCTAAGTTTGATTGAAATGAGACAGGATCTTCTATGGATTGAATCTGGAGTGCACCTCACTACTGATATATATATATTTTTTTTTAACCATGTTTGACTCATAACCGCTTAATATTTTCCAGTCATGCAGTGCCTGCGTCAGCTTCCACAAAAACAGAGATGCACAAGACGGCCAAACAGAAATAGATGTGGTGCATGAAGACACATGTCTGAGCCATTTATTGGTCATTCTTGGTAGTTTAGAGCTGGGCTTTACTACAGATTGATATGCAATTTGCAACAATGTCATTTAAACCTGTCTAAAGGTTTTAGTATCACAGCTATGTCTGTTTTTTTTAAAGACTAAAGCACTTTGAAGTGTACAGAAGGCATAAGAATGACTGATATGGCTTACATTGTTGCACTTGTATAACTTTGCAGTCAAATCTGAGAAAAGACTTACTGAGAGTAACCACTGGGAGCACAGAACAAGACAGCAGATGGTCAGCTGACCTTAAAAGGCATGTGGCACACTTCTGTGGCAGTCCGAAGTAAACATAACCCTCCCTTTGCAGGAACAGACATGATAGATTTGGAAGGATAGTAAAGCCATTTTCAAATGTGAACTCTGGACTGTGTCCGGAGACCCCGGGAGATGGTCTTTTGTTTCCATGCTGCAGCAGATGCTCCACTTCAGAATTGCTCTCAATCCTAGAAACACCTTTAATATATAGAAAGGAGCACTGCACTGGCACAGCATGCAAACGGCAGCACACATTACACCCACTTGCTGTGAAACTACCCGTTATTCTCTGGAGAATTTCTGGCCTGCAGTGCACGGGTGAAAAAAAACCTTCAGTCACAAGACAAAATGAGAATGACAAAAGTGACTATTGAAAGTATAACGCTGTATTTTCACATTTACAGTTATTCAACTGACACTTTACCGAAGCGCGCATGTGCGCACACACACACACACACACACACACACACACACACACAGAAAGAGAAACCTCTCCGGGAATCTGGTTCAGTGGTTAAAGTACAGTTGAGGAAGAGGACATTGTTTGGGACTTCTTTCATTACCATCTTTATACTGGAGAGGACGGAAGAAACATCAACATGACAAAATTTCTCTCAATTACTTGTAAAGAAAAAATTATATTCATATAGTGCACAAAAGGGAAACAATTGTCACAGATTCAACAAGAAAACCGGTGCAAAATGGCAACACATAAATTCACTAGATATTCATAAACATTTACACCATTAATTCATTAATCAGACTTCCCACCTTCTACAATAAATCAGGAAGCGTGGGAAGATGTAACAAGTTCTAATATTTGGGTTCTTTTGTTCTTTCGCAATATATATGCCACAGAATGAAGACTGGACTTTACACATGCTGCTGTAAACCTCACACCCTGATAGTTGCTTTTTAAAGGACTGCAAAGTCAATTAACAATACATTTGGCAGGTTGAGATAAACTCCAGAACATACAAGACTATTTTACATTCAGAAAAATCTAATGTTTTTGCTCAGCAGCAGCGTGAACACAGTTGATCCTGAACACATCCATTACCACTTCACCAGAATTAGTGTACAAATCTATAAATACAAAAATAAACAAAAAGAAATATCTGTGTTGATCATTTCTGCTGAAATTCAAAGAAACAGCATTAATAAATAAAAAAAAAAAATCCTAAATCAGAACTGAATTTGCAGGACGGATGTAGTTTTGTTTGCCTGGAACACTCGGCGCAACAAAAACTCGACTTTTCCTTTTATGTTTAAGCGTTCATGGATGAATATCTAAATACGTCTAGTGTGTATGTACAGCATTATGAGGCCATGGCATCCTGGAAGCCCCACACTTCTAGCAGCGAAACCTGGAAACTCTCTGCACACAGGGGTGGGTTGTCAAAGGTGGTGCACCTGCCAGTGCGCCCATGATTCAGCTCAGAGTCGATAAACAGAGCGTTGCCATCGCCTCCTCCTGATCAGACAGACGAGTGAGCATGAGTTAGCAACAATCAGAACTCCTTTTTTTGCAGATAATATTTTACTTTAATTTCTAAACTGTTACAGTCTTGTGAAAGATTAAAGTGATCCCCTTTTGATTCATATCATGGATGTTCAAGCTGGCAAATCTGCAGTAACTATGATGCCATCATGTCAATATAGACACAACTCTCACATTATAAAAATCCACTCACCCACTATGATGGAGTCAACATTTCCAGCCATGAACATAGAAGTATTCTTGGAATTGAGGTTGAAGTGGCGGGCAGACAGAAAAGGTGAGAGCTCTCCCGGAGGTTTTTCTGGCTGCTCTAAACTATTGTTGTCCACGTTCTGGCCCTCAGATGCCGCAGTCTCGTCCTGATCTTCGGTTTTGACGGAGGAAGCCAACTCAGGGTGGCTGATCACTACCCACTCATAACGCTCCATTTCTGGCTTCAGCTAACAAGAGGAACAAAAAGGGGTGCTCACAATTACAATGTGACGAAGAAAAACTTTCCTATAATCTCACCACAAAAAAGAAAAGCAACCATCAAAAGATCGCAAATGAAGATCTAAACAGTACACATGCATGTAGAAAACAAATCCAGGGAACTTATGAAATCAAAACAAAATGTAAACTATTGAAGCAGCCATCACCACTGTCCAAAAAAGAAAGCAGCAGAAGATGACAAACAGAAGACCAAAGTGTCTAACAAATGGATAACGATCCCCAACTGTTACTGCTACTTTTTTCAGCTGCACCCTTTAGGCGTTGACACAAGGGATCATCTACCTCCATCTCTATCCCCAGCATCCTCCTCTGTCACACCAACCCTTTGCATGTTCTTAACTTCATCTTCTAACCTCATCTGTGGTCTTCCTCTTTTCCTCCTACTTGGCAGCTCCATATTCAACATCCTTTCTCCAGTGTATCCTCCATCCCTCCTCTTCTAGCCACTTCCAATGAAAATCTCAGCGTCTTCAGTTCTGCCACCTCCTGTTTTTTAGTCAGTGCCACACTTTCCAAATCATACCTCATAGCAGGTCTCACCACAGTCTTCTTAACCTTCTTTCACAAATCAACCCTGACATTAGTCTTCACCCACTCCACCCTGCTTGTTTTGGATAGTTGACCCCAGGTCCTTAAAACTACCGTCACCATCTCTACTCCTTGCATGTTCACCCCTCCACCTGTCTCCCTCTCATTCACATGCATGTATGCAGTCTTGCTTCAATGGATTTTCATTCCTCCTCTCTGGAGGATACCTCCATCTCTGCAGACTCTGCAACCTGCTCCCTGCTCTCACTACAGATCACAGTGTTGTCTGCAAACATCGTCGTCCACCGAGACTCCTGCCTGACCTCATCGGTCAGCCTCTCCATCACACCGCAAACAGAGAGGGGCTGAGAGCTGATCCCTGATGTAATCCCAACCCCACCTCGAACCCATATGTCACTCCTACTGCACACCTCGCCCACTATCTCACTGCCCTCATATATCCTTTACTAGCCTCACATACTACTCTGCCACTCCTGACTTCCTCACTCATGTGAATTTCCCCGTTGTGGGATCATTAAAGTTCTATTCTATTCCTCTCTTTGTCCACATCTTCTGCTTTCTCTGGATTTAGAGATAAATATCAGGCTGTCACCTCATTCTGACCTTCTCTACACTTCACTCAGAGCAAACATTACACATGCAGTGCCGTCTCAGAATGAATAATGAACTGCTGCTCACTGATCGTCACCTCTTTTCTTAACCTGGCTTCTTACCCACATCTTCATGGTACAGCTCATCAACTCAATGCTACCACAGCACTGCACATCATCCTTGTTCTTGAGAATCAGTACTGGTAGACTGCTTCTCCACTCCTCGGGCATCTTCTTACTCTCCAGGATTGTGTTAAACAGTCCAGTCAAAAGGTCTACTGCCCTCTCTCCCTGACACCTCAGGAAAGACTTGAAGAGGTGCAAACAGAAGCTTTTCCTCTTCACAGACTCTCCACTTAAAATTATTTTAAAAACCATAGATCTCAAAACAGAAGTGCATAGAAGGTAAAAAAAATTAAATTAAAAAAACTTACAGAACTAGAAACCCTATAAAGAAAGAAGGATAACCTCCATAGTCTTTATAAAATAAAGCATTAAAAAGCTGAGAGACTTGCTAAACTGGTTCTTACTGACCATGCTTGTTCATGCTTTAAATCTGAAAAGTAAAATCTCTTAAAATAAGAGCTTTTTTTGGGAAGTTATTCAAGTATTCTAATGTTTGCATGATACACTTTTTTTTAAAATGCTAAGAATTTCCTCTTGGTCCGGTTCAGACCTTTGCTGCACATCTGATTGCATGTCTCTTGTGTGTGTCAGGTGTGCTATCAGATATGGGCCTGGTAAGGTACTGCTGGATTCAGATTACAGGAGTTTCCGATGTGTGTGTGGTTAAGCACTGTTGTTTGAGTTGACTGTGTCTTCTGGTATCTAGGCTCAGACAGCACACAGCTGAGCTCTAACACAGTTAGCCGAATAAATAATTCATACATAAGGCAACAGAGACCCAGTCTTCATTGCTATTTCTAGGTAACGCTGTGCTACTGTCACCAGAACAGCACGAGGAGGGGCTGTTTTAGCACTGAGAGAATGGCAATGACAAGGGAATTGTGTCCTAGTAGGCAGGCTTTTCCAGGGGACGCATCGAAGGCTAAAACTATAGCATCTGAAAAAAGGATGGATGGTACCCTCTGGTGGTCATAAAGTAGCATTGAAAAAAAGAAAACCTTTCCAATGATGCCTATAAATACTAAAATAATGTCTTTAAGAGGAAAAAAACTGTTTTTGTTGCAAAATGGAAAAAACCAGACTTACCCTGAAAACAAAACATTCCCCTGTGCCAAAGAAGCTCAACTTGTTGCCTCCTCTTTTCCTCTCCTCCCAGTCTGTGGACAGAAAGGCTCCACATACCTGTGGGAGAAAAATAGATATAAAGCAAAATGCATGAGTGAGATTCACCTGTGGATTTGCTCAGCTTTACTTGCTGTACCAAAAGTCCACCAGGTGGAAGCGCTTGACTTTTGACTGTGCTGTCTGCAAGATGCCAGCATTCATGCCAGGATCACTTTGGAGCAGTATAATCCAATCATATGACACCTGTGTAATCAGGAACTTTGACACTAGTGCAGAGCCCAGAACAAAAATATAACCCGAGTCTATTTTCAAAAGCGGAACCCTAATCCGAGCCCCTTTAACTCCTTAAACAAAAAGCAGTGACTGAGCTAATCCCATGTGCAGGTCTGTGCAAAAGTATTTGTAAAATATCACCTCATGCAGTAGGTGCCAAGAACAAACATGGCAGTTTCACATTTGAATGATGCACAAAAACAGCTGACACAAGTGATAGTGCCATCAATAATATACATTATATATCAAGAGTGGGTCAAAGGGCAAGACTGACTTAGACATAGTTAGCAAAGGGCCGAGTGCAGAAACATGTTGGAATTCAAGACCAATCATCCGTTTCCAGTAGCTGTTTCATTTTCCTTTAAGGACACAAAGAGACTGGATCAAGATGGCCCACAGGCTGGTTTTGGACCCTGGACCCTATTTTACTGATATGTACTATATGAAACAATCAAATGCTACATTCCTTCACTTCCTTCAGACAAACAATACTCAACATTTCACATCAGTGGAAAAAATAAAATGGCAGTGTTGGGATGACATCTAAGTGTGTTGCTTACATCGCCATCTGTGGTACGAATGAGGAGCAGAGTGGGTTCGTGACCCTCACAATGCGAGTAGAATCTGCAAGAAAGTGAAAACATTAGCAATATTCTTACTAAACCATTAACACTGAAATTAAGGATAACACATAATCTAATGGATCATAACGCAACAGTCATGTACTTTTGTATTTTACTTCAAATAAATGGAGGCATTAGTCACAAGTTTACATTTATACGTACTTAAAACTTGGCCAAAAAAAAAAAGCTTGAAATATAAACTACGAGCAGCAGCTAAGAGTTTAATTATGACGTGTACCTGTTCAAGCTGCAGCCGTGGGTTGAGGTTGTAAAGAGAAGCTGCGGTTGGCACAAGGCAAAGCGCTCAGGGATCCACGACCAGATGTCATGCATCTCCTTGGCGCTGACTATCTCAGAGGAAAACGTGTCGGGGTTAAGTGCCAGCTGCACGTTCCGCCTGCAGATGCCACAGCAAGTTGGACACAAGAATAGGTGACGAGGTTCAGAAAGAGTATTCCATATAGCAAAGGGATGTGCAAACAAAAAAAGAGCAATCAGAAATAAGTGTAGAATGAAAGAGCACCCACCTAGAGCTGTAAAAGAACCAATGTGGTAAACACAGGAGTGGTGTGCAGATGAGACAGAACATGGTGCATGGAAAAACCGCGGCACACGCCAAGCAAGAAAGACACAAGAACAGACAGTGAACAAAGGATGCAAAGCAGCTCAAGTCACTCCCAAGAGCACGCCAGAATATAAAGATTCAAAGAAAAAAAGGACATTGCTACTAGTTAAACAAACTCCCAGAGCAGCTGAGACTGCAGATTTAATAAAATAGCTGATCTACAAAAGCAGCAAATTATATTTCAAAAGGCCTACATTTGTTTGTCATATTGCTAAATCAAGAAAGTGGCCTGATGAATTTATAAGACATTGGGACTGTGATAAGCAGTTTGGTTCAGCTTGATATCAAAATTATATCATCTGCGATGGTAATCTGAAAAGCGGAGTAGTAATTTCAAATTGCGCTACATTTTTAAACAAACAGTGTGCAGCCAAGTGCACCTACAGGAAGTAGCCTAGATCTTTATAAAGACAAAAGAAATATTGTTGACTTTACCGCTTCTGCTTCACAGTGATTCCTTTTTGCTGCAGGGACTTCTCATTTGTGAGCTGCAGCAGGGTGATCTCCTTACGGCTTAAGAGGCGGATGGAGAAGGCTTTCTCTAGCAGCTTGTCAGGTGTGACAGTGGAGGCGATGCCCTTAACGAATGCTTGAATATCTGCTTTGATTTTGTTTGAATCTTGCTGCTGCTGGTTCCCCTGCCCCCCCTGCACTCCTATTTTATGCTTGCGATAGAACTTGAGTAAGGCTACAGCCACACGGTAGAGAACCTTGTAGCCCTCTACTAGATAGACATCTAGGACTCTAACCACATGGCTAAAAGGCAGGTCACCAAGGACCCAGCGCTGCCAGTCTGAGTAGACATCCATCACATCCTGGGCTGTGGCCACAATCAGTTTGTGAGCAGCTGTGCAGTACTTGTTGGCCAGGTCACCGAAGGTCATGCAGCTGGACTCATAAGCCAGGAAAGTCTGGTCTACAAGTCGCTTCCCTGGCTCATTGCATGCCAGTATGCGGCTGACATGCTCAAAACACTGAGCTTCGTCTACACTGAAGTGCAGGAGCAATGAAGTAACTGCTGGAAGTGATGGGCAATGAGAGATATCTGGAAACTGTCCAGCAAGGCAGTTGATAATCTGATGGGCCGAGGCCACTGCCTCCGGCGTCAGACAGTAACGTGGTATGGGATTTCCATCCACAAACTCTGGCAACGGGATGTTGGAAGAGGGCTTCTTTGCGGCTGCATTTCCCATAATGTCACGATATACTGCTGCATCTGGGGTCACTGTACGACAGGGAATGGCTTTGATGAGCTGCTGATAGACTTGTGCTCGTAGTTTGTGGTTTTTGGCCCAATAACCTTGTCTAGCCATCTGCTTGAACTCTTTCAGGTCTTTACAGTCCACCTTGGTGGGCCCGCTGCTCTTGGCCAAATCCCCCATCTGGTTCCAGTCCACAAAGCTGCCATATTCTTCTTCAGCCATTACGCTGAAAACTTGCTGGATTTCTTGTGTAGGAATAGAGGAGGGATGTGCTAAGGTCGGACTAACCTTCTGTCCTCCACACTGTGGATGCTCTTATCTGCTCATTATGGTCACTGGAGAAAAGACAAACAAAGAGGTGAAAAGAGATATTTATACAGGATAAATGCATTATTGGTCACTGTCAGCAGCACCATAGCACTACCAAACATCTTTAATTAGTTCTCATTTAGACAAAGCATATCAGTTAGCAGAGGTAACTATATAATTGGGACAGGAAGCAATATGAATTTCTCAAAGTCGATGTATAGAAAATGAGCCTTACTGTTATGGTACTATACAAAAAACAATGAAATTGGGAGTGCTACATAAAAAGAAACAAATAATGCATAAAGTGTGTTGCCCTAGGCATTTACACCAGAATAAATTCCTAAATTACTACACGAGTGAGATATGGAGCTATGGCAAAGTGGGTAAGTGCACAAAAAGGAAGAAGATCTATTTCCAGTAGAAGTGATGTAAGGGATGTAATGCAAAATTAGCACAATAAATCTGCATGGAACAAACAATATTAGCAATTTCAATAATCTGACTCATGTTCTGATAAAGAGAAAAAAACCCCATCTGTGGAAAACGGAGTAAACCCACAACCTGGGTGGAATACAGCGAGTTAACAAAATCGAATTATAACAAAATAAATAAAAATAATCTTGAAATCACTTGTGATGCACAAATTTATATTGAGATAATTTAATTGGCCACTAGAATTTAATAAAAATATTCTGGAATTATAATTCCCCAGTGTGCATTTAAATGACGTCCGTTTCACATCCCACATGAAACAAGGAAATGCATGTCCACAAATCACTTCCGGCATCAAAAGTCAGTAGATGGAGGATCGCTGAAATGCGCTCTTGAGATCAGTGTGCACAGTTTTTCTTTTTTTCCCCAAACAAGTCTTAAGGAGATGGAGGTCTAAAGATTACCTGCGATACACTAAAAGTGACAGTCATAAAATCAGTTTACACAACTGTCAATGGAGGTGGTGTTATTGCATGTGAAGCTGGGAGCACTCATGACATAACTGTCCTACTTAGAAGGCATGTTACCTAAATGTTGCAATTTAACACGTGACGCTGGCTGCTACTGACCAAAGACAGACTTGAATTGAGACTCAACAAAATGTATGCATTTGGCCAGGACACAGTATGTGGCACAGTCGTGCACTTTAATAGTGCGGTCACACCCTGTATGAATTTAACCAGGAAAAAGTTCCTGTGTCAAACAAGTCCTGTTGTTTGATGAATTAAAACAGATCTTTCATCTGCAATGAGCATTTTTTGAGGGAAAAAAATCTTTGGAATTCCGTGATGCACTTGCTGGAACGCCGGCATGCCAGTGGATACTGAGAAATAATTTATCATTTAGACTAAATGCAATGAAAATGCATTTAGTGCAATTAGCCAGTGCTCAAACCTCAGGGCTGATCATTTGAAATGGTTGGATTTATGCAGACAGCACTGTATTACAAAAAATCACAGCCAAAAATTTTAGCCCTTTCTCAAGAGAATAGAAGCTTCATTCATATAATTTATTTTTGGATACTGTAAGAGTTTAAGCGTTGATCAAAGTTTTATATCACTAGGCTTTAATGAATCCTGGACTTAACCCACTATACAGCCCACAGTTCTCACACCCAATGACAATAAAGTGGCAGTTTTACTACACTGCACATGCATCTTGCACTCAATGTGCTTTAAACAGCTCTCATCAGCAGGTGCTCGTGTGTGTGCCTGAAAAATTACACAAAATGTTTTCACCACTTCCATTTACCCTACTGGTCACAGTACACTGCTCAGTGTTTGACCACTCACAGACCTCTGTTTACTGTAAATATCTGCCATTTATTTATTAATTCATTTCCCTCAACCTTGTGCTATATTTAGTATTTCCAATACATCTAGCACACACTCTTCTCTGTGCAATAAGTGGCATTTGTGCAATATTTTGTATATTTTGTTCATTTGTTACATGTATTTCCTTGCTCTGTTTGACATTTATACGTACTCTGACTTTTTGTAGCGCACATACACACATACAGACACACCACCTCTGCCTCAAGATGTTAACATAACAGGTCCTGAAGAAAAAAGCAAGGTGCCTGCTAGCCTTGACGGAGAGCGAATTGTATTGTTAGCTAGCTGTACTTACAGACCAATATATGCGTTAATATATTTTTTTTATCCTGGAAGCTCAGTAAAAGCACAAAAATTGATCATTTGCTCGCAGGTACAGTTGTGTCATCGCATACAGAACTGACAGCTCCAAATACACGCAAAGCCGCCCAATTTAGCTATATTTTCAACCCTATAAACGATTAACGTCAGCTAAGGAGCTGAGGTAAAGGCAACTAGCACGAAGCCAGCGTGCACGGGTCACAGGGTATTTAACCTCGCCGCCAGAGTAAATCTGATATACCCCTTTCCATTCACACTTGCCAAGTTAGCATTGTTAGCCTTAGCTAGCCGCAAGACGCATCTCTCCGTGCAATTCAGCGGCAACCGGAACCTTAACTAGACGCACAAAATCAAGTCCCAAACATATATCCCGCATACAAGAATGCAGGTACTGACAGACGCTGAATCAACTCAGCAAGCTGTTGGCTAAGGTTGCTGAATTAGCCAGCATGGACGTTACCAACCACAAATTTGGTTCAAAGGCTGTCTTGGAGTTTGTTTATATCAAGCGCCTTCCGCTTATATATATTTTTTATAAAAGCGTTTCATATACACAAACCCAGCAACATGCCGAAGAATTACCTTCCCTACACAACAGCGAAGACAGGTAACCAATATATAAATAGCTGCCAGCACAAAATTAAATGAATATCCCTACCTGAGGCTGAGATGTCTTGAGACGGGAGGCAGCGTTCGTATTAAGTACCCTCGAGCATGCGCACTGCCTCCAATCCCGCGCGCAGAGTTTGTGAGCGCGCAGCCGCTGAAGCTGCAGGCAGGGGCTCATATGGAGTGCTTAAATAGAAACTGTTCACAGTCACTTATCTGTATACTCTAATTCAGGTTAGAGATTATTTTTATGTCAGTGTCAGAGTTTTAAAAACATAAATCTAGAAAATAAACTGATCTATGTGATGAATATGCCAAAAATCAGCTACTTATGCAAAAATACTGATCTACAGCTTACTAATTGAAGAAAGTTGCGGTGAAAATGTAGAGGTTACGTGGTAGATCGCATTATCTGCTTTGCCTCGTTTACTTTCAAACTTTCTGTGTCAAATATCTGATGGCAGTGGAACAGCACAGGAAGTACCCTCACAAGGACAAGCCCTGCTTTTGTCCGGGACTCAAAGCAACCGTCAAAATGCAACCGCCCAACACATGACAGTTATTACTGATGATTAAATTGTGGAGCCATCAGTGACTTTCAGAACAGCTCTGGGTAAAATGTTGTCTGGCTCTGTCTCTGTTCTACTACAGCACTGCTGATGTTATTCGTGTCCTTGCACCTCAGTAGTAAAGCAAAAAGGTGAAAAGCAGTGACAATTTAAAGATCTTAAGTTCCAGCTGTGACTGTGCAGGTTTTGCTGTCATCACAGGACCCATTACATTAAACAGTACATGAAAATGACAAAAACTGAGACGGCGCTACTTGGCCAGGAAGGGCGCTCAAAAGAAGAGAGCATCTATGTCACAGGCAGGCAGAGCATCCTCATCTATGGCTTTGATCTTAAATTGGCTTTCACAAGCTGTTAGATTATTTTCTCTTTATAGGGCATGGATGGGAACCAAGACCCATTAGCTTACCCTTTGCAGAGCATTCAGTACCTTTTAGAGCCTTGCTGAGCTACTTTAACATTGAAGGTTCACATGGCAGCTATATATGTATACCATGACCATACACGCCAGTCAACAGTTTCTCTAAGGTGTGAGGAGGTTATGGGATTCAGCATGGAACCTCCCACTGGTCTTCCAGGCCTTTGGCAAGTTAGCCTTTGAGCCCAAGTCAGGAATCCTTGAGAGAGAAGTCAATGAATACTCCTTTTTTTAGTAATTAGGACAGCTAAGTTTGTGAGTGATCTCTGTGCACTCTGTCAGTTGCATATGTTTGTGATGGAAGCCAGATGGCTAAAGAGGACTGGTGAGCGCTGCTCCGCAAACTATGAACCACAAACTGACTCAGCTGCAAGTGACCCAGGCTGAAGATTTGAACAACAAAATTCGCTTCTCTAAGATTGTTGTCTCTCCTCCTTTTCATCATGTTAATGCACTGAATGCTCCAGACCAGCAAACTTATAGAGGTGCTCACACTTCATCATTATTCATTCAATCATCAATTGATTGGGTGCATTTGATCATCAGCACCCGGCTGGTTCTTCCCCTCTTAATTTAAATAAGTAATTTTAGTAAGAATGTACTTACTGTAGATTTACAAACACTTCTTCTACATTTTGGCTTAATTTTGGTTAAATAAATAAATATATTTAGATATAGATATATGGTTTTGGTTGATCTGTGTAATACCCACTGCAAATTAAGTGGTGTGGAAAATTCTGGCATGCTGTATGATGCTGCTGCATTTTTGTTGTCATGTTCACAGTAGCTCTAATGTGCACGTCATACACATTAGAGTGTGTCATGCCAAGTTTATATATAGCTTTCTATAACTTTCGAGCCCAAGGTAACACCGGAGTGCTTTCAGGAGACATTTTTGGTTTTCACGTTCTCACATTCTGTTGCAGGATTTGGACTACAAGAATATCTTAGAAGTAACTCGTAATCAGATTTGGTAAAACACACTTTTGCATATCGCAAAATGTGTGGCGCTTTTAAAACACAGCGCTGTTTTTCTCACACATTTCCATGCGAGCATTTACAATCAAAGAGACACCACCAGAGAAAGAAAAAAAAGCATGAAATTCCATCGAATCCTTACACAGTTTATACAGCACGTCAGAATTACAGCACTTTTCATCATCATCATCATCATCTTCACTGTCATTAAGTTCCTTCCGTCTTGTATTTCATTTAGCACCAAAGGTTTGCACCCACTGAACTATCTAAATGAGTTCCCAGCTTGTGCATCAATTCACTACTAACACTTAATGTGAGCCTGAAAGAAAGTGACACCCAGTAGCGTGGGCTCCATTGTATCTCTGAAAGGCTGAAGCAGCACTCTGGGTATTGTCTTCTTTAAAGGGGAGTCTGGTTCCCTTGACTACCACAGGATGCCTGCCCATAGGCCCTGGCAGAGAGAAAAGGCCGGGCCAAAGACGGAGGGAAAAGAGAGCGGAAAGAAGTAAAAAAGGAGGCAAGGTGCTCCCCAGCCCTCACTTTATTTCCTTTACGTTTGTGTCTTTTCAAAACGGGCCTGATGGCTGCCATCGGGTTGGGATGAAGACCTATGGAGGTGAGGATGTGTGTGTGTGTGTGTGTGTGTGTGCTTGTCTGTGTGCTTGTTTTGTGAGCCAAACTATTGAGACATCTCTGAAAATGTCTCACACTGACACACAACAACAGGCTGGTGACAGCAAATTTGTTCTGTTCAGCATTTCTATCTGTCTAATGAGCATAACAGAAATACAGAAAGACCACTACACACACAAGGTAGTGGTCCTTTCATGTCATGCTGGCAAATGCATTACTTTGACATCTGTTTGTAAAATTCGTTGATGGCATTTAGATGGAAAGTGTGGCCAATGATTTTCAGTTTGAAGGGAGAGTACAATGGCTTTTCTGTCACTTAAATCCAAATGAGATAATTGGAAATGCAACTGTACCAATTTCGCAGCGTAGTGCATGTTTAATTTATTGGTATTTCTAATGTCATTACCTCGATAGTGACATCCTACACCCTGTAAAAAGAGGGCCATGCGTGTCACACTGCGGCCTCGTAGGTAAGCCTCAGTCTCTTTATAGCTAGTCAGTAGAAAGTAGAAAAATGAAATAGAAAGTACTAACCTGTTCCCTTTCTTACTTCAGCTGCCTGAAAATGTCACCCTCATTTTGACAGCTAACTGCTTAGCTGGCTTTAGTGCATAACTGGATCTCCCCGGCATGTGATATCACCAGCAATAGGCCAATCATTACACAGTAACTTGTTTTAACATGCTTTTTTTTTTTTCCCAGTGAGGCTTTAAGCTGTGTAGCTCAAAGTTGTGATGAGTGTTCTGACAAATTTGATGAAATTGAGTGGAAAATAATTAGATCTGGATGAGATTCTGGAGCTTTATAGGCACTATCAGATCCCTGAAAGCGTCCGTGCATGCACTTGGGCCCGGCCATGCCGTCTGCTTTTGTGTGTGGGTGAATAGTGTTACTGTCCTGATGAAAGTGAGAGAGCGTGATGCCTCTCTTAGCCCCAATGAAAGCTTGTTTTGACCCACCGGGGTTCCCTCACTTGAGGTCATGGAACAATTTAGTGCTCTGCATTTTCCAAATGAATTTAGTGAAAGGCAAAGTCAGGCTATATGTGTGTGTGTGTGTGTACTGGACTGTGCACTTTCCAGAGATCTACTTGGCATATCTCACCATTTTTGGTTCAAATTGTTGTAAATATGTATGGAGGAAGTCAAAAGAGACTTTGACTATTGACTTTCAAGGTTATTAGAATTGTATAAACACTATTTTTGCCTTACGTATTGTATTTACATGTATGTTTGCAGGCGTTTTAATGAATCGCTTCACCTATTTTCCATTTCCTAAGCAAAACATAAAGGAGGGGTGGCTCAAGACTTTTGCTCTATACTGTATTAGATTATGTTCCCTTTGAGTTTACACACTTAGACAAAGGAATATTTTTTTAAATAGTATAATAATAAAGTTAGCTTGAACTGTCTGCTAAAGGTTGACTAAGCAAATAAGGCAAGCAGGCTTAAACTAAAAATATCAGGATATTGAAGTCATAAAAACTCAGTTTAATTATCTATCTAAAATAAGTAACTAATGCATGTCTGGAGTCATGTAAAACCATGTTAACATATAAGCTAAGAGTTAGAGTCAGATCAAACCCAGAAGGGTTTAACATGAAACACAAGTTAAACAGTAACATCCAGTTTCACATAAACACATGTGTTGTTACGGGATACCTGAGTCTATTTGGCTGGTCTGTGGAGCTATGAACCAAAAAGGTTTGTTAACCATTGACTGTTGCACCCAGTATGCTGCAGAAGATTTCTCTGTGTGTTCTGCCCTCTAGTGGTTGCCTTGCACTGTGCCTGTGCCTGTCGGTGGTCACCCTGCTGCTACAGAGCCTCTGGGTGCCACTGGAGACGACCCAGGATGATCCTGCAGGGAGCTCACCTGAGGACCTGGGTAACTTACACACAGAGGGGCACACAGTTTAGTTTGGAAGTGGATTTTGTTTGCTATTAAAACCTTTCTAAATGCAAAAATGGTAACACATTAGCATGGACACACATTACCATAGTTTTGGGCAACACTGATTATGAAAGAAGTTCTTTGTGTGGAGGGATTAAGATTTGAACTGACTAACTTGCCAGTGTCAGATGAAGATTTGTACACAGTTCATGGTGGGTCCTCCCAGAAGTATGACAGTTGTGGGTTTGTGGCCAAACCCAAAATCATTTGTCTGGCTAAACTGTTTCTCTAAAGGAAGGCATTTAAGGTGGTGTGGAAAAGGTTGTTTGGGTAGGTTTTTAAAAAAAAAAAAATTCAATCCACTTGAATTATATTAAAAATGGTAAATCCATGCATAAGAAACCAATTTTACAAAAAATGT
>VOQJ01033540.1:10296-22592 GCA_015052665.1 Apistogramma diplotaenia | reverse complement strand
TTACTGCGTTGTTGACTTTTAAATTACTGCAATATTTTAGTGAAGCTCTAAACTATGTAAATAATTGTGGATCTTAGATCTCCTCCCAGCACCCTTATGCCGAGGAATTCATTGGTAAACCCTACGTATGGACCGTGGACATGACCAACGAGACTGATGTACGAGAGGCCGTCAAGGCTATTCTAAGAAGTGAGGTAGTTTCCACTGAGCACGTGAAATCACAGTTAAACCGTACACGCACAGCACAAGCATGCACAAATGCATCATTTCCCCCAAATACTGAATTAAAGTGTTTGTGTCTGATCTTGCAGGTGAAGTCTTTCACTCCTCAGGAGTTCACTTGTGTGGGAATGTTGAAGCGGGTCCACGGTTACATCGCTCACCAGGTACAAAGATGTAAAGAGAACTGGAATCGTATTATTAGGTGTTACTGCGGTGAATCTCAGTCATAGAGAAATGTGTGCATAACCTGAAATAGTTTATAAGCTGATGCCTCAGTGCCTTCATTGGAATATTGCATGCTTTAACACTCTTTCACTCTCTTTATTTCTTGTCATCTCTGTGCCAACCCTTTGCTCCCTTAATGGGCTTCAGCAATAAGAGATATTTTTCAGGTCTTGCTTGCTTCAAGCTCTAATCACTCTCAGCTTTTTCCTTTTTCTTTGTTTTCATAAATCGCCAAAGAACTTCTGCAGTAAATCTGTCCCTACTTGGCCACCGAAAAGTGCCCTCAGGGTGCACCTCGGTCCACTGGGTCAGTCCTGTGTGAGTGTGTGTCAGCGCGCCTCTCTGTTGTGTGAGCCTGCTCTGTTTCACCACCTCAACACCCCAGCTGCATTTACCAGGTGAGAAATTAGCAAACATTCACAAAGATTAGCTCATTCACATCTGGAAACAAAACCAAGGACAAAGCATCAACGACACAATGTTTGAAATCTTTTGGTGGTAATAAGATCCGAATGTTAGTGCTGTGTGCAACGTTCAGGTTTCCACACAGAATACAAAGATACCAGCAAATGAATCCACTGGATGTAGCAGCTCTATGTACAAATAAACTAAATACCATTTTCCAATTTCCAGGCTTGGATTAAGTTGCTCCAGCATGGTGCCGAACGTCAACCACTTGTTTCCTTCCTACAGCCCTTGGGGTCGTCAGTGTGGCCTTCAGCTGGAACCCCTGCTTTTCAGTTGTGCCGGCTCTGACTTTTCATACCGCAGACTGTGTCCCTGCAGATCTCACATAACTGGATAGGTTTCAGTCTGTCCTGACTGCCCTTAACACTGAAAGAACTCAGGAAAAGCACCAAAGAGCCATCTGCAATGTGTACTGTACAGGTAAAGAGTCCGAGCCAAAGGGAAACAGCTGTCCTGCCAAAGCTATTGAAAGCCTTGTTTGTGTATGTCCTAAAGCCGGGGAGCATTTTATTAATATTAATACAATCAAACAACAGACATTACTCAGGAAGCAACCATGACTGAATGTCATTTTTCTTGAAGAACCCTGAAATGCTGAAGAACTGTGAATCCAAGGCCTGATTTCCCTCAGTGTGAAGTGTTGCTGCAGCTTAAGAAAAAAAAAGCCTTTGAATAGAGTCAATATGCATTTCTAGGAAAATGTGTTTACCTGTGTTTAAATGAAGTGGGAACTGGCACCAGTGAGTGTGAAGCAGTCCAATTCATATCAGTCCATCTCCTGCTCTAGTCACACGCAGTACAGTATGCTTCAGTATTATGCAAAATAAGTAACTAATTATTCATTCGTTTGCAACAATGTATCACAGTGGCCAGTGCTGCATGGGATTGCTACTCATGTTGCTCCTTCATGCTTTACTGGCTGCAGATATTAGCCTGGGGCCTTAAAGGAGAGTGGGTGACAGCCTAAGTGATGAGGCTCATTATCGGAGTGAATCATGGATGACCTCTGAATCCATCTGGGAGGTCACAACCGTATGACCATTATTATACTGTCATCTAAACCATTGGTTCCCAACCATCTTTGACTTAGGAAGCTCCCTCAGCTCTGTTTAAATCTATGCCCCACCGCCACTATAGGAAGAGGCTCATTGTTTGGCTTTCAAACACATATTTTATGTCATTAAAACCTGGGAAAAATCAGTTAAGGGCAGAATTAATTGTGTGTTTAAAAAAAATAGAAATTAAAGCTTGAAATGATTTTGATCACAATGAATGACTCATTTTGCACCGGGGTTCTTATGGACCTCCAGCATTATTCCCCAATTACTTCATGGCTTACAGACTTGTTGAGACCCCAAGGGTGCTTCACAATCCAAGCTGATATGAGCAAAAATGGAAACCTTACATATGTACAGTTAATCATTTCCATTTTGAAAGTCTTGCAGAGTCGCACAGGCTTTTCTCGTCGTTTCCCCTGTTGCACAACTGCACTCGAAAGAAACAAATGATAACAACTAAAGGTGAAACTGCAGCTCACAGTCAGTGATGAGGTGCTGCGCTTACATGGCACAGCTGTTAGCAAAGATGGCTCCAACAATGGCAGCGAGCTGCTGCTTTGAGCTTGACTGATGTGAGGTTTTTCTTGGAAACAACACAGTGATGAATGTTAACTGCTGGAAAAAGAGACCCCTTTTTTTCTGCCTCAGCACACTTCATGTGACCAGAACATGTTGTCACTCAGGGATCAGACCGCTCAGGCATGCGACAACAAGACTGGTTGACAATTAAATGGCTGTGAAATTGTCCATGAAAACAACGTTTGTGATGACTTTGGTGGATTTGTTTGGCTCTGTCAAATGTGACTTTTGCAAAATTAGCTGGACCGTCCAAAGATGATGGAAATGAACTTGCATTTAAGTAAGAGAGGTTGTTTGGAACAAAGGAAAACTATGGTTGACTCAGATGTAATTTCTGGATGAGTCACATTAGCTCATATCACTTACATGTGTTATGGCATATAAAAGCTGTCATTCACTTCCCAGGTGGCTGATAGCAAAGGGTTCAAACGGAGGCTTCACAAACAAGCCCAAGTACGTATGGAGCAAGCAGACAGAGGGGTTGTAGTGCTCTCCATGGCTGCCTAATGACTTCATGCTGAATGGGTATAGAAGTGCAGGACTGAAACGGTCCATATGTTTGCCAGAAACCCATTTTGTGCCAGGCAGTGTGTGATTTGGATCATCTAATTTCAGTCATTTGAGGTCTGTGGTTATTGCTGCAAATTGGATTTATGCCTCAGGTTCAGTAGTATATATAAGCAGTTCACCGCAAGCAGTGTTTAATGTTGGTCACAATGCATTCTTGGGATGGGGGGGATGGTTAACTAGAATATGATGTATTTCAGCCAAAGCACATGTTTCATAATTGTTAATAATATTGGTGTTGAGCAACTGATTGATTAAAATCGATTGCAATCCATCAAGAGGGCAACAATCATGTCTATATAAGATTTTTGTCCATGCAATACCTGCACATTTAGTGCTCGAGAGCAGTGTTAATTCTAAGGTGTGTTGGGGCTCTAGACATTCATCATCATTATGCTATAAATAACACTACCTAAAACACATTACCCTAGAAATGGCAGGGACCATGTTTATTTCAGTAAAAGCGCCCAAGACCGAGTTGACTTGTTATGAAGTGTTAATTCTTTAACTACTAGCATCTACGTTCTTTCAGCCTATGAGCTACACAGGCACACACACACACCACAAGTGTTGCCTGGTGGCAACTGGCACCGCTTCATCAGCCGTAGTAAAATCCTCAAAAGTTAGCCTTAGATTGACATAAAACAGGGATGTAGCCACTGCAATTTCACTCATTGGTTTGTGACTCCAGCGGTGAATCCTCCTCTTGGGCATTTTGTCCATCACCGCCCTGGGCCAGGGGTGGATCTGACTTAGAAACTGAAGATTAGAAAGTAACAATGTCTGAGATTTACAAAAGTGAACATCTTGTTGTCTTAAGTAAGCCTAGCTAATGTGACAATAAACTAAATATGAATATGAATGAAATATTGTCATAATCTTCTTTATAATCTGACTTCTTGTGGAAAGTATGAGTTTCACCTTCCTGTGTGCCTAAATCCTGCATTAATTAAATATTAATGCAGAATTTAGATTTCTATTGGCTTTCCTTTTCAGAACCAGAACTCCATCTTTTCTATACAGTCTTTGTACAGTCCATTTTTAAGCCAGGTTTTTTTTTTTTATATGCAATCAGTTAATGAATCTCTATGTGGATTAAAAATCCACTGACTTTTGCTGCGAGGGGACCCATGAATATCAGTATAAAGCTTTCTTTCTTTCTTCTTCCAACAGAGATATTTCCCATAACAAAGTGAAAGACCAAACAAAAGACTGACACTGCAATCCATAGAGCCATGCCACCAGCATAGCTAAAAAATACTGTTAATTTTTAAAGTAGTATGGTTTGTTTGAGCAGTCATTACAGTTTGACCACCCACTGGACGCATGTGCCTGCTGCATGCCACCTCTGCACAGAGAAATAAGGATCAGACGGTTAGAAAATAAAGGATGATTGATGGAGGAGGGGAAAAAAAGAAACCTCAAAGAAACCAAGAGAGGAAACACGAAGCTGTGTCAGGTTTCATATTCCAGCAGAGATGCAATAACGTTTATTTGTGTGCTTTTTATTATAAATTTCACTGGATTCTTACTGAAGCAGGCAGGAGGATTTCACTCCTATTTAGACTTTCAAACTTTGTCTTTCAAACTATAAAATAGATATTTTACATAAATGGAGAACACTGAGATATTGATTTCCTTGTACGATATCAGGGGTCAGTGTCAAGCTGCATAATCAGAAGGATTTTATACACATAGCTCATAAATATTTGTTACTTTCTGAGAGTTCCTGGAAAATGTCGTAACTTCCAAGTTGTTATTGCTTTATTACATTTGCATGATTGTGTGCAATCAATCATGGTGTTTACACTGTGTCCTCATGTGTTTCACAATGTTCCTGTGGTGTCCAGTCAGACACCACTTCAGACAGAGTTATTTCTAATTTTACTCAATCTTCTGCCCATATTTCTTAACATGCCTTCCGCTCTTATAGTTTCATCTCTGTTTCAGCTGACTGCCTCTTTGAAAAAAATGACATAACCATCATGACTTTGGGTGCATAATCCTAAGAGCCTATAAGGCAAATATGTGTAGGAACAGCAGGAAAAGCCCCTGTTTAAAGTGTTGATAGTGCTGACCAAGAAATAGTTTTGGTGTAAATGAGTTATAGAAACTAATTAGGTTCACTGAATATCACTAAAACACATATAGAGCTGTCCATCTCTTTCTGTGTTTCTAAAGTGTGTAATACAACAATAAAGTCTTTGGAATCCCTGCCTTTCCAGCTTGGTTGATTTGCAATAGCTGACTCTGTCCTGAAGGGGGCAGTGTGGTTAAACATGATGCGCCGTTGTGCTATGTCACAGCTTACAAACCACATCAACCTGCTTTAAAACTCAGTGACAGAGATGACAGGAAAGACAGATAAACACACAAAGTGATTCCTGAACATTGGACAACAGAGAGCTGCAGTAAAAATCAGAAAATCTGCAAATGTGTTGCAACGAATGGAGATGCACAAGCTCTCCTCTACAGGAAGCACTCCATTTATTCCGCTCAACACACTTGCAAAAAAGGGGTAGGGAAGAGAGCTGCTCAGCTACCATAAGAAAGCAGCTGCTTTTATTGAAACCTGTTATTGGCGTGCCAAGATTACACTGAACAACAACAACCCTCCTCCCTGGAAGCCAGTAAAATGCCGACAACAAACACTTGGCTTGCCTACAGCGCTGTTAGAAGCCACAGAGGTTGGCCCTAATGATATGTGGTAACTATTACAGACTATTAAACAAAATGAATAAAAAAAAAGAAGAGGAGAAAGAAAAAAGAACGAGGGGGCAAACAGTGATTCGTTCAGAAGTTGTTTCCAGACCTAACGTAGGTAGCTGACTCATTGTTGGGCAACCTCAAAAGAGATGCACCGTTTAAGTGTAGCTTACCGTTTAACTGTGCAAGCTGCTTGAATAAAAGGGTTTTCGAGTGCCTGATGCACTGTTATGCCTATCAGGAGCACAAACTGCAAGCTAGGGATCTATTGTATATGCTTGAATAGCTGAGGTATGGCACAGGTCTTTTGATTTTTTTTGTTTCCCCCTCAAACATCCCATGTCAGTATTCTAGCAATCTCATCACACCTGAGTAACTCTGAGGCAGATGTGATGTGGTCCACCTCTCTTGGGCCTCTATGCGTTAGCATGTGTGTGTTCAAAAAAGCTGCTAATCCCATTGTCTTTATGTATGTATTCAGCGGCAAGCGTTTTGTGACCTCTAGGGGATAGGCGCGGTCATCCGGGCTTACACAAATCTGCAAACACACAAGAAAATGGGATGTCTGAAGTAATATGGAAGACCTAGAAAACCATGCAGCCAAATACTCAACAGAAAAAGTATTTTGGGGCTATATGGTCTTGATTTTGTGTTGAACTGATGCTCTTTCAACATACCAGACCTCTGAAAGCCAAACTCTTCTTTCCATTTCCAGAATTAAATGTTAAACAGTTGTGAAAAAACGCAGAGCAACTAGCTAGCGCCTGCAGCCCCAAGAATGCCCTTGTCATCTTTCATCCTACACCTCTGAATTGCCTTCATTTTCTGGAGGCCCATAAATTGGCTCTTATTGTCCTATAAATGGCTCCTTTTGGGGTGGGATTTATAAGTGAGGGGAGGGAATTGGGTGGGGGGGGGGGGTATAAAATTCACCTTTTGATGTCCCTCTCGTTTAACAGGCAGAGCAGACGCGCCTGCCCATATGCTGCACCGTGCCTTTGCCACACACTGGTAGCGTGCGACTCTCACACAGGCACATTAAAAGATATTAAACTGCTTCTCTGCTTTCATTCAGAGTCATGAGAGGCAACAGCCAAGCAGGGTGGTTCATGTTAAGCTCTGCCACTTCCTCTGCTGTAATTAAAGCTGCTCATGCAGGGGGTCTCTAAAAGTCTTGTTTTGCTACACCCATTTTAAAGGCAAGGGCGAGGCTTTTTGAACTGTTCAAGAATTTAGAATAATAGAGCCTGTGTATTTCTGGGTGGTGATCATGGCAGTCATGCCTTTGACAGGTTGGGACCATCAACCTGAAGAAACTGTTGTAGGAAAATTGCATTTAAACTGTTTCCTAAGCATTTCAAAGCTCTCCCCTGTATGTCCACCGCAAACTGTCGCAACCAATTAATTGATTTTCTTAATTAATATCTGGGCATTTGTTCTCGTGGTGTGGGTTAATGGCAGTGTCAGTGTGGCAGAGGCTGGTCGCTGTTAGACAAGGTAACGCTGCTGTGCAGAATGCACAACAAACAAGACCACTGCAAACCTGCTTCATGCCAGTATTTTTTAGTCTTAAAGGTACAAAGTGTAAAATTTCACCACTAGATGTCAACAGATTGCAGTTAATTTAGTTCTGTTTTATTACCGCTCCCAATTCATTCATCTGTAGTTAGTGTAGGCTGTCAGTTTGCTGTTTACCTCATCTGTCAGGATGTGTTCGCATCTATTTAATCTGGAGGAGGCTGTTAAACTTTGTGAAAGGTGTCCAATAAGAGTCAGTGAAACAGTGAAGCCCACCTCTGACTGATGACAGCGATACTCAGGTGAGCTGGCGAAGATGTCCTGCACTTTTCTGTCAGTAAGTGGTGCTATTTTTGCTGCTGTTAGCTGCTGTTAGCCAGCATCAGTGAAACTTTCTTTGAAGTGCATCTTACATTGCTGGATTCGGTCATTTACCAAATAAATGCTTGTATAATATGTTTATCCGAGAGCCCTGACTTCAGGAGATGAGACCTGAGGCGAGGAGGAAGGGGGTGAGAACAACATGTATTTTGTAATGGATCCATTTGAAGTTTATGAGAGTGCATCAGTTTGTTGGAAGATGTAATTACACACTAATCAATGTATATTTATGGGAACAAATGATTGCATCTTTAAGAGAGCCATTTACACAATGCCATATGGTTAGCTTAGCTGCAGTTGTGCATGCATAAATGCTTCACATGCAGAGTGTAATTTTAAATGCTGTATGTAAGAGATGGACATGGCCTCACTGATGCCTGTGGGCCTCGACTTTACCTTTATAGCTGTTCCTATCTTGCTTTTTTTGAGCCAGCATATTTGTAAGAGTTAATAAGAGGTCGGAGGCCACTCCAGGAACTTCCAGTTTTTGGCACCTCTTCTGTGGCTTCATTTTTCCACTCTCCAGATAGGCGCTTGGATACTTGAAGAGCAGCTGGGTGGAACTTAGTAACAGTGATGTCTGGTGGGCAGGTGAGATGAGTATGTAGAAAATAAATTTGCTGTATTAAATGAAGTTTCCATGGCATGCATTGAGTTGCTTCTCATGCATTCTCAGTTGCTTCCAGTCTAAAATAAAAAAAGAAAAATCCTTTGCTCCTTGCATCTCTACATTCACTTTTTTACTCTTGTTCTCAACACCCTCTCTGCTTTTTCCTGCCTCTGCCTTCTTTCTCTTCTTCAGAGGCAGATGAGCCAGGTGGTAGTGACACAGCCTGCTGTATGCCAGTTACCACAGTGATGACAGCTGCCAGACCAGGTGCGCAGGCAGCTGGGAAGGCTTGGAATGTGTGTGTGCGCGCGTGTGTTTGTGTGTTCAAGCAGGATGTCTGTGACACAGCTACCTGTGTGCTTCTGTAGGACGGAGACACAGCGAAAAAGGATGTTGGCTCCATTATAGCACAGGTGAGTCAGTGATGGAGGGTGTGTTGGAGAAGGGGTGAAAAGGGGAAGAGAAAGAAGCGCAGTGGTAGAGGAGGACACACTGAACTTTGACTCCTTGCATCGTTCCCAAGATCCAGAGACTCGGATGTGCTTCAGCATCACTCAGTGCTTACGACCGCGTCTCCGTGAGCATAATTGAGTCAAGACATGAAATCATAGCGGGACCCATGCGGCGAGCCTAGTTAGAGCTCACATGACATCAGCTTGTTAAAGTGGAGCCATCAAATAAAACAAGGTTATGAGATGAACTTGAAAGATAATGAGTGAAATACCGCCAAAGTCTTTTTCTTTGCTATTCCATTGATGGTTCAAGCCCTATTGAGTCAGCACAGCAAAGCACATTCCTCCCGCAGCGCACCTGTGAGCCCGGTACAGATGCTACAACTCCACTGCTCCCGTCTCTTCAAACAGCCTCTTTCTTTTTGTTTCCTTTCTTTTCCTCTCTTTCGCACCCTCTGTCTCTTCTGGGAACATTCCAGGCTGCTCCGCTCCCGCACCTTCTCCTCTTCACCTTCTCCTCCTCCCCTCCCTAACCCTGTTCCCTCTCTGAGAGCGGGAGGCCACGGTGCCGTCACTCACCACTTGGTGATTACTGGCACAAAGGGGGCCTTGGTGGCCACGGTTGCAGCCGCTCGACGTGCAACGCCACTGGGGAGAGAGTGGAGGAAAGTCCCCCACCTCGACCAATTCCCTTCAGTCCTCCATCGTCCCCACCTCCTCAGATGATGAAAACTCTGTCAGTGTGGATTAGGAAAGAACGGTGTGTGTCAGTGGAGGGAATAACAGTGATAAAAGCTGTGGCACAGGACCTCTGTATGTCCATCCCTCTTTCAACTTACTCACTGTTTGTCACTTTATACCAATTTTGGGATTCCAAGCCTTTTCATGGAGTTGTCACTTTGCCAAACTGTTTTTAGGCTTTGATTTTTTTTTCCAAGGCGTTTTCAATGGGATCTCATTTAGCTTTGCGAGTGTATTTTAATGATCAAAGGCAAGCTTTTTATGATAAACCCGAGTAAGAATTTCTCCGTCATAATTTACACAGGTATTCCACACACATTGGTGGTTAAAACAAACACAACCTCATCATTGCATAGTGTGTGGTCTTAACTATCTGCATGAGTTGCACTTTTATATTTAAAATAAACATTCCTATTTCATGTACTGATCAGAATCTGGGCTATATATAACAGAAAGCTGAGAGCTCTGCAGCTACTCTGAATAGTAGGTGATGATGAGGACGGAAGTGAGGCCGGTGGTACAAGGGTAGAGCACTAAAGGATTCTGGGACAGGAAAGGGGCATTAAGGTGGTGGTGGCGGTGGAGTTTATTCTCAGGCTGGCACAGCAACAGTCTCGCTTCATGGTGAGAGAAAATGGGCGCCAAAGCAGGGGTGGGAGGGTGCAGGCTCTGAAATTGATTTCATGCCGGAGTCAGACACAGCCCCAAGGAAGGAATAATACGTGTGTGTGTGTGTGTCTGTGAGGAAGAGAGGGAGTGGGTCCAGTGCAAATTCTGAGGGACGCACAATGGCAGAAGGAGAGAGGGAGAGACGGAAAAAGAGAGGGGCCGACCTGCATCAAAGAGGCTGGATCTGCATGAGAAGAAGCATGTTGCTATTTTGTTGCTGACATCATCAGCAAGCAGCACCACACAAAGTGGGCGTTTGTCATCTCAGTTCCATAAATTACCTCACTGCATCCACCGAGCAATGATTTCAACGATTATTTTCATTCATCGTGTAGTTTAGCATCAAAACAGACCTAAAGCAGGATTTTTTTTGGGGGGGGGGGGTCTCTTCTGCAAAAGCCATTTACAGATGCTACTTACATGCAGCTAGGAACGAAACAACGGTGCAAGCTTATTTTGGTTTCAATGAGTTCAAAGTGTCGAGTCATGTTTTCATGTCATCAAACAGGTTTGCAACATATTAAACCTGAGAGGATATGCTGACATTTTTTTTAAATGAAAAATTGTACAGAAATTAGGTTGAAATAACGTCAAAGCATCTTTATCCTGTAAAAACACCATTACGACCAGTGCATTAAACCAAACAGGGCGGCGGCAGCAGCCTTGCAAAGTGCAGTCGCTGTGCAACGCTGTGCATTCACATTTGAGAAATGACAGTTGCAGATACTCACCATTTTACAGTTTAAATTCAGGCTGCTTCCTTTTCCTCATGCTTCTCCCACACAAACATTAAAGTGCAAAATCACCCAGCCACCATCCATCTCCTTTAAGTATTCTCACACATGCAAAAGTATACACGCGTGTGCACAGGCACGCTCACAAAGGGCATACCTTCGAAGATTGTTTTGAATCGGTCTGCTCCACTCATTTCATCTATTACTGTGACCCCAGCTGCTTTTATTCTTTTCTTTTTTTTTGGTTCACTCTTCACTTTGTCTTCCTCCACGGAGTTTCGCTCTGCGTGCACACTCATGTCTGCCCTCTTAGTTTTGGTATATCTTTTGCCTTGATCTCGTTTTCCTTCCTTTCCTCCTTCTCTTTCCATTCTCTCTCTCTCTCTCCCCTATCATTTCCCCCCTTCTTGGCATCAGCGGCAGCATCTCTTTTAAGGCACATGTCAAGGGAACTGTCTGCCACTTTCAAAGGCCTTTGTGTCCGGCCTTTCTTTCCCTTAATTTGGTTTCCCCAAAACACTTTCCCATAGCACGGCTGTCTCGCCCCCTTTTCTCTCAGCTACTCAGCTACTCCCTCCTTTCTCTAGCTCTTCCAGCTGTCCTAAATACATTTTACCAAAGATGATATATATAAATCACAGATACTTTCCTGCATTTGGACTTTTATTTAAATAAACATACATACCAACACATGTAAAGCTTGTTAGATGTAAATTATCCCAAAACGTATAGAAAAAATCTATATTAAAGCTTCCCAAAAAGAAAAAAGTTTTGACTAATGTGAAGATGATAGTGAGATGATGAATATATATATATATATAATGGAACTGATTTTAAAATCAGAAACATGAAAGTCTGAAGCACTCTTGATGCATTTCATAGTACCGGGCCCTCCAGTGTGTCCTGGGCATCCGATTTCCCTGCTGCCCTCTTCCCATGACTCCTCTGACCACATAGGTTTCTCTAGGGAGCTTCTTGTCATGGCAACGCTTACCAAAGTATTGTTCCATTAGCAGAGTAAGTAAGAGAAAAGATTGCCCTAGAACAATTGCGTGTATTTATTTATTTGCTCCGAGAGACAGATGCAGGGGAGATGACATGTTAAAGGTTTTGTGAGCACAGAAAGTTGGCAGGAGAAATAAAATCTGAGAACAAGCGTGCGGTACCCCTGATGGGTGCGAGTGACGGCATTCGTTCTTTGCATGTGTGCGCAACGCTGTGGTGTCCTCACCTCAGGCAGGCACATGTGGTTTTAATAAGTCGTACATGGACATACTCCTTCACTCCGCGTCTGCATCCCCCCCCCCCCCCCCCACCACCCCCCCCCTTTTTTTCCCTCCCTCCCCCCCCTCCCTCTTTTTTTTTT
>VOQJ01033539.1:0-13742 GCA_015052665.1 Apistogramma diplotaenia | reverse complement strand
GTGTGTGTGTGTCTAATATCTATTCTTATCTTCAAGTGTCTGTAAATTTGTCTGATGCATGTTGGTTTGGGCTTTTTAAATAGCTCTAGTGTTCACACGCAAATATGCGAGGCAATGCAAGCACACACACACGCACACACGCACACACACACACACACACACACACACACACACCTCCCTCCCTGTGGCAAGTATCGAGCAAGAGTCAGCAGCTGTCTACTCCTTTCTTCTCACTTACAGCATGGATCAACACACACACACACATGCACACACACATGCGTAGCCTGCACATGCCCACAGACAGACGTTAGTTACCATGTAAAATCGAACAGTTTATAAACATGCAGGCTTTTGCTGAAGATAGATTTTTATTCTTTTAATCTTTGCTCTGCCTTCTGTTTTTAGGCAGTTTAAGCTAAAACCTGGCTTTAAGAAGAAACTACCATGTTTTTATGTTTGACTGGATCATAAATTATTTTTTCAAAGCCCCATGCCACACAGTGTTTGTACAATAAAAAGAATGCAGTTGACATTTTAGTCCATTTAAAATTAAAACAAGCACCCTGATCGAATATGTTTCCTAAAAGTAAATAAACGAATTAATTAAATTGTATCAGCTTCCCTCCACATTTTACCTGCTCATCCATGACCATGTTGTATGAATCTGTGTGACACAGTCTTAACTCACTCAGCCTGCTGCCCCTCATTCATTATTAATTAAATCCCCCGTTAAAATAAAGTTGCATGGGGTGAGGAGAACACTGGGGTGTGTCTCGCTGCGTTAGACTGTGTGCACAAGATGTTGGTGTTTGTTCATTTGTGCATTTGTTGATTTGTGTGTGTCCTGAAGCAGCTGGTCCCAAGCTGCCTGGTGTGTGTGTGTGTGTGTGTGTGTCTGTTATACCTACTGTCACAGCAGAAAGTAAATGCACATTGAAACACACTGAAGAAGTCTAAAATAAATGTGTTTTTTCTTTCAGTATAGTTAGCGAGGCCATTACACCTCAGCTTCTTTTGACAGTTTAGACTCAGTTTTACTCCCATATAGATTAGAAAACACCAATCTGTGAAATAGAAATCAGCTTTTGAGAACGCAGAGCGCTAAAGCAGGCCAGTGGACGCTTTCCATCATTACCCCTCACATTGCATCATGTCACATCACAGCTCCTCACTGTGTTCATGCCTCATCACGTCTCCTCGATCTCCTCGTGTTGCATCACATCTCTTCAAGCTGCTCCATGGTAAAAAGTCTGCTTTGTATACAGCAAAACATCCTCTGCTCCATGTGCTCCTGACGGCAGTCTGAGTATTTTAATAATTCTCTACGACAGGGGTGGGCAGTTCATTTTTCCAGGGGAACACATGAGAAACCAAACTGTTGTGGAGTGCTGCACCAATAGGTTTCTGTAAACCTATGCTCAGTAGTAAACTGTGCATGTTTATGCAAATGTTCAAAGACTTTTAACTTCCTACAAAGCCGATCAAAGCATGCACTTACTTCCGGAGTCCCTTTCATTGAGTTCATTGCTGCTAGCTTATTCCACGTACAAAGATGAATAACTGGGCTGTGTCCACCAAACACTCTTTGATAAACTCCCCATCAGAGACTGGCTTGCTTTTTTGCAATTTTGTGCAAAGTCAAAGCTGGTCTTGACTGCTCCTTCCTTGCAGCTTTGCTAGCAAAAGATCAGATATCCATTCCTGTTCTGCATCAGTCAGGTTCTTGTATTTCTCTCTGTGTTTAGCCTCATAATGGGGATTCAAACACAGCAATCTGCTCTCAACAAGAAGCCCAGTCTCCATTTGAAGTCCGTGTCTTGCTAAAAACGCCACATTCATCTTTCAGGGCTAGCAAACTCACATCTCACATAAACTTTGGTTCCAGCGCATTGACAGGGAGGCTGCATTTTCTTTACACCCATTCAGGGACAACCCAGGCTTCTAGTCAGAAAGTTTTTTCAGCATAGCGCATGCATGCGGGGTGTTAGCATTAGCATGCTACCAAAAGGCCAGATGATGCCCAGGTCTGATCTAGGAAGAGTTCTGCTGGACAAACTGATGAAACCACAACCCAAGCCTCTTTTTCCGCATTGTGCTCTGTAAAGTAAATATTACAATCACTTACAAATGCACAACATACAGCATTTGCCACCAAGAGTAGATTTATGACAGGTCACCAGGGTTTGTTTTTCTGGAGGGTTATCCCCTTTGTTCTACTTTAATAAGAATAGCAGAAAATTAGGAGGAACCTGTAAACACAGACATGGTGAGAGTTCACCAAAATATCTAGGTTTTTACAATTTATGACCCTCTGAAAGCAAGATTTTCCCCTCAGCAGCCATTTTGAAACTTTTCTGGGAATTTCCTTGTGCAGTTATTCCAAATTATTTTCTAAATTAACTTTAATTTTATTGGTCGTCAGGACAGACGGGCCATATTTTTGAAACACCAGTCAAATCCTAATCTGATTAATTTTCAGACAAAAAGAGAATAGTTAAAATAAGGTCATCGTTGGTATTTATTTGCTCCCCTTTCATTTGGCCTAATCCAAGACCGGAAATGTGGAGTCCTGCTTTCAAACCAAGTCCCTTTGGACTGGTTCGTCAACTTCATTGAAGGCCGGTGATAGCAGGCAGCAGTATGATTTTTACCCCCCTTCCCTTGAACTACCAGTAAACTCACTGTGTCTGTTTGTGGTAAATGAAAGTTGTTATTTTTGGAAGCTTAATTTCCTGTGGTGTTATATTCCTCACAAGCGCACAAAGCCTCCAGTGTCCAGTGCAGAAGTCCGTTTAGTCAGCGTTCCGAGTCCCCCACACGGTCCGCTGTCTGTGTGGGTTTGGACTGAGCTGACTGGAAAATATTGACAACAGCAGCCCCAGGCCTTACGTTGTAGACATGTACACATCACTGTCTTTCTCTCCCTGTCACCTTTACTTTTTCATTTTCTCACTTAGTCTCCTGTTTTCACTGTTGTTCTCAAGTTTAGTTACTGGTGTTTGATGGGTTGTACAACCGTGTTTACAAAAAGGTTGGGACGCTGTGTAAAATGTAAATTAAATCATTTAAACCCCTGTATTTAACTGGCAACGCCGAAAAAGGGGGTGGCTGTAGCTCAGGAGGTCACCTACTAATCGGAAGGTTGCCGATTTGATCCCTGGCTGCTCCAGTCTGCGTGCCAAAGTATCCTTGGGCAAAATACTGAACCCCAAGTAGCTCTCCGATGCAACTGTCAGGGTGTGAGTGTTATTCTACACATAAGTGCTTTCTGTATGTGTGTGTGAATGGGTGAATGAGGCATGTTGTAGAGTAGAAAAGCACTATATAAGAACCAGTCCCTGTTTCCAGATTCAGGTGTCTCCAAACCACAAAGAAACATTTTGTGGTTGGGATCATCTCAGACGTTCTCTTGGCTGAAGTTTGGTCTGTTTCCGGTGTCTTTTCCTGTTCAAGGATTGTCTCTGTTCATCTGGGACTCTCAATACGAGCTTTTATTCAGAACATCTCAACCCTCATCCTACATCTTCACTGTGCTAATGTGTTTCTTTGGGCCTTAGCAAAGCTTCGTAGCACCTTGCGCACCGGGTAGCAAGTCATATAACAACTAGTCCAACTTCAGTAATTCTGCAAATGTTTATTTTTCTGTCTTTGTTTACATCCAGAGTTATAGCAGTGCTGTACGTAGTTTTTTATAAGTGCTTGAGTCAGAACATGGTGTATCATCTTTCGATGTCAGGTCTCTTCATTAAATCCTGTTACATTGTAAATTCTCTTTGTCATGAGTGCCCGGATGCTCAGCTTGGTGGTAATGCCCAGAGAAGCCACACTGATGATTTTGCTTCAGGATTCAGACCACTGTTGCCTCGTTGAAGGATGGCTAATGATACCAGACTTAAACCAGTGTAAAACTTCAGTCGGCACATATTACAGTCGCTCAGCTCTGTAGTATAAACGAGGCTGAAATCCTAAATCAAAAAACTCTGATGAAGCATCAGTCAGACATAGAGCTTTAGTGTAAAATGGCATAAACAATGTGTCTTTGTTGACTTTACGCCAAGTGGAATTCAAATGGTAAATCAGTCTTGGTGCTTTAGTATGCCTCACCATACCGTGTGTGTGTGTGTGTGTGTGTGTGTGTGTGTGTGTGTGTGTGTGTGTGTGTGTGTGTGTGTGTGTGTGTGTGTGTGGCCTTTTTTCCACTGAAGGATCTCCAGTTCCCATCTCCTGGGAAACCAATCTTTTAATCAGGCTGCCAGGCCTTTAGGGCACTGCTCTCCATACCACACAGCCCTCCACCATCATGTTTACCACTTTATCTTTCATCTCAGCACAATCAGCCATTTCTGCGCTTCTTCTCTCTCTCTGAAAATCTTTGTATTTCTCTCTGGTTTTGTTTTTTTGTTTGTTTTTTTTGGACTTGATCTTCTCTGAACTCAACTGGACTCAAACCTGATCCCAGATGGTTTCGGCTCAGTGCTCTTACAGTAAAGCCAGATAGTATGGATTGATATTTTTCACAAAGAAAAAATATATTTTATGAACTTCTGTGTTTAAAGCAGCATCTTTTGTTACCACTGGGCTTCATTATTAACAACCAGAAAAACCAAAGGCCCTTCTCTTTCCCATTGGACCAATTTTCTTCTCCTCTGGTGGGGATACAAATTTCTCTCCTCATTATTCCGTTCTCCTTTCTCCTTCCTCCCCCAATTCTCCTCCATCTCTTTGAGTTTATTGTGTGACTGGGGCTCTATTGTGTCTGGCCATTAAACACATTGCATAAAGCCACCCATGCAGAGTACACACATACACACAGAGACATGTTTGTAGGAGAACCTCTCAGTTTGTTGATCCTATTAGGTTTACTCAATCTACTTTTTCGATTTTTTCACAGATGGTAAAACACATTTTTTTGCACACTGGGTGAGTGTGCTCAAACATTTGACTGGTACTGTTTGTGCTTAGTGCTGTAATAAAATATATATTAAAAACAACAACAACAAAAAAAACCCCCAAAAGTTAAAAAGCAAATATAGAACTAAGTTTGGTTTAAAAGCCAAATAATAAAAATGGGTTTGAAAATCATCGTTATGAATTCTCCTTTATAACTTTCCTGTGCTTGATGTGACAGCAGAAAATGACCATTTAGTGATTAGAAGTGGAAGGTTACAATAAAAATCAAAGCTATACAGTATGTTATACATAAGAACATACTGTATATGTTTGCATAGTCATAAATGGCTACACACTTCTTGCCAGTTGAAGGAGAAGCAGATTGACAAATCTGTGGTTAGAAACATTTTTTACAATTAAAAATATCACTGTGCCACTTGTTTACTTGGAAGTTAAGCTACATACAAGAGATCAAACATCACGCAGACACAGAGCTTAAAATGTCAGTGTTCGACTTTACAGTTGTAATTGTAAAAATCTGGAAACACCAGGATCCGACATTGAATAGGAGTCTTTGAAAAACGCACACTGGAAACTGGTTCAGTGCAATGTAACACAACCTGAAATTATCATAGCCTCAAGTAATCGTTATGCACACGAGGACCAGCGGGCATTCATTTTGTAAAATGCTCATACAGCAGAAAAGCCTGAAATCAGGCGAAGTACATCTCCTAACCACCAGCCTGGTGGGATCATTAAAATTCAATTTGCTGTTGTCAGAAAATAGTGAAAAAACATTTCAAAAGATTTCCTGAAGGTTGAGGTAATGCTTTTATTTTGGTTGTTTTGTTTGAATAGTAAACACATGAAGGAAAAGCATTGCAGTAGGGAATAATGATGTTTGGACATTTGCTGCAAAAATAACTTGTGTTACCATGTGAGTCTTAAATATTTTAAAAAATCATTGGACATTTTAACTAATTGTCATCAATTATTAGTCGTTAGGTGTTACCAGGTTCACCAAATCCATGAAGAAACATCTGCTTTCCATCTGTTTTTGCAAAGCGCTGATAATCTGTTATAGTCCCACAGATACTGTAATAGATTTCTAAATTATAGATCCATGACTAAATATTTCATAGACTGAGCTGACACACTTTTAAGACTGCAGGAGATGTTCTGTCCTTCCAGACAAAAAAAGACCAAATATATTCCACAAACTGTAACATGTAACAAAGCAGAAAACAACAAACACAGGCTTTGAAGAGTAGTTATTATTTCCAATGGATTATTTATTCCTTTGTGCTGCGAACACCCAGAGGCAATACAGTTCTGATGCTTATAATCCTTTTTAAATTATGTCCTTAAAAGTGCTGCAGTCTATGGTTTTTGAACAAACCGTTTCCACAAAGTTGGGAACATGAAATTGGCTTAAACATTTTGGTATGCCGAAGTATTAAGAGTCCCTTTCTCTGGAACTAAGGGGCTGAGCCCAACTCCTGAAAAACAACCCCACACCATAATCCCTCCTCCACCAACCAGCAACCAGCAACCCCCAGGCTTGTCGATTCGATTGCCAAACAGAGAACTGTGATTCATCACTCGAGAGATCACATCTCCACTGCTCTGGAGTCCAGTGGCGGCGTGCTTTACACCACTGCTTGCAACGTTTGGTAATGTAGGGCTTGGCTGGAGCTGCTCGGCCGTGGAAAACCATTCCATGAATCTTTCTTTGAGATAATCTGGAGGCCACCTGAAATTTGGAGGTCTGTAGTACAGTAACTGACTACAGAAAGATGGCGACCTCTGCGCACTATACAGCTCAGCATCTGCTGACCCCGCTCTGTGATTTTACATGGCCTACCACTTCATGGATAACTTGCTGTCATTCCACTTGCTTCCACTTTGTTATAATACCACTAGCAGTTGACTTTGGAATATGTAGTAGCAAGGAAATGCTACGACTGGACTTGTTGCACAGGTGGCATCCTATCACAGTACCACACTGGAATTTACTGATCTCCTAAGACGCAATTTAGTGTATTTTCTGCAGTTCTGCACTGCAGAATTGAATTAAATTTGTCACCACAAGGGGGCAGCACTTTACTAATGGGTTTGTTAAAAATGTTTTTGGACATAAGCTGCTGTTTAACTTCTGATATTTATTTTTAGTCCTACCTCGCAATTTGCTTGGTTAAATAAGGGTTACACTGACTCATTGCATCATCTTGTGGTAAGAAATGGTATTACACGGAGGAGCTAACAGACGAAATATGTTTACTACTATTAATACTTTAGGCCCTGTATTTCTTCCCTTTAATGTGACTGATGAATACCTTTATGTCTTGCAGGAATATGGCTGCTAACATGGGGTCCATGCGTATCCTCATCAAGGGAGGAAAGGTGGTCAATGATGACTTCACCCAGGAAGCAGATGTCTACATTGAGAACGGCATCATACAGCAGGTAGACCGCAGTTACATACACAGGTTTAAGCATGCACATGTAAATGTATTTTTACTCGCAAGCACATTTTCCCACAACATGCCATACACTAAAAACTTTTCATCACACCCATGCTTTCGCTGTCCAGTTTATCCCCCAGCTGTTAGCGTGACTCATTTCACAGTAATAGAGCATGAAGCGACTGAAGCACTTGGTCAGCCCTGTAGCTCCAATCCACGGTACTATAATTATCTCACACAGTGTTGTCATGGAGATCAGCATCGGTTTATGTGAATAGGACATTTTCGAATCAGCTGTACTAAAACACTCAATGTTACTGCTGCTTATGAACACGCTCTGTCTGTGCTTACTTCCATCACTGCAGCCAACAACAGGTCATTTTTGCAGAAAATAAAGGACAAACACAGTACAAGTTGCTTTCACTAAAAACCAGCCACCGTCCAAAGAAAACATTGAAAGACTTCAGAAAGACCACTTGGCTTTTTGGAGACAAAAATGAAAGAAATGATGGGTGACTCAAGACTTTAGCACAGTACTGTTCCTCTTGGCGACCAGTTTCACCTAGAGGTTACCAACAATCTCCAACCATTCAACAACTGGTCGGAGAATACACATTATTCCTTAGGCAATGCCAGGGGTTTGCTGACTGGTTTCTAGGCCTGTGTGGTCTCTAATAAAGATGTTTAATTTGTGAGTTTGTGTTTTCTGCCGCAGGTTGGAAAAGAGCTGATGATTCCAGGTGGGGCTAAGGTGATAGATGCCTCTGGAAAGCTGGTGTTACCGGGCGGAATAGACACGTCCGTGCATCTGCAGCAGACCTTCATGAATGCTGCCATCCAGGATGACTTCTACAGTGGGACCAAGGTGCACACACTGAAACACACGCACACACACAGGGATTTGCTGTGAGTGGGTTTGTCAGCATGCCTGTGATTAAACACATTTTGAGCCCACAGACAGCTGTCATACTTTCACTCTGCCTCCCTCTGACTTGTGAAATATTCAGCATCACTCGCTCATTAGGACTAATGACCACACATGTTGTCTCATTGGTCCTTCAGGAAGCAGGCGGCTGTTTTGTGGTTTTTGTCGTTTTTAGACAGCGCAATTTAATTTTCATCTGTTCTGAGTTTGCTAATTTCCTATGTATGTGCTGCATGTTTTCCACTGATGCCCTGAGTTACAGAGCAGAGAGGATAATTAAGAGGGGGTGTTATTATTGCCTGCAGTGGTATGCATGTGTTGGAGGATGTTCTCAGCCCGTCTTGTTTTGATGCTGCCTGGCATGTTTTTTTAAACTCCAGACATCTTTAGTGAAGGGCGTCAGCTGTTGATGCAGTACAGTGTACAATGATAAAGCAGCTGGAGAAAAGCATCTGTTTTATAGTCATATCTCAAAGTGGGTGATCAAGAATTTATAGGTGGTTGCTTTGTCAACCATATCTAATTGTTTATTACATGATCAGTGCAACACCAAGTCCCCAGATGACGATGCACAGGATTCGTTTTTGTTATTCTTGGGCTTTACTAAAATAGATTTGCATGCATCAATGTTCAAAATAATCCTTATGTGTCTTTGTTGAACACTCAGTTTATCCTCTGTGTGAAACGAGCTCCTCCTTGTAGCTGGATCAGCTCCTCCACCCTTCATGTGATTGGCTGCCCCTTGCAAAGGTTTTGAACAGCAGGCAGGCAGGTGTGGCTGACATGACCATATTAGGGATATCCTCTTTCATTTACATCACACAGAGCAAAGTAAAAACTGGCTAAAACTGAGAATTTAGAGCAGTCAGTGCACCAGAGCTAAGGTAGCAAGGAGGAAGTTGCAAAGGGGTCAGCAGTTTGGACATTTTTCCCACCTCTGAGGCTAACAGCTGTTCTCTGTGTGTTTGCAATCATTTTTGCCATAACCAAACTGTGGTCTGGTGAGATCACACGACTAAAAAGCTTGTCTCTTTCTTTCTCACTCATGTGCATTATGTTCAGGATAACACATGTTGGGAGGCTTTGTAGCATTAATTATTAATATTATTGCATTTCACACAACTTCTGTTAGTCCTACATATGAAGAGCTGAACTTCCAGTAGCTCTGCAGGAACGACACATTGAGCTGAAATGAGACAAGTGCAAATAAATTAGGTGAACAGTATAAATATATATATATTTTTTTTTCACCTATTTGATACTACTGTCATATAAGTAGCATAGCAATTTACTACATTCAGATTTTTTTGGTGTATTTATTTGTTATATTTTATTTTACAACTAGGAAAGCGGTTGAGCCTCATGTTGCACACATAAAAGCATAATTTGCAGTCGTATCTCCTGACTGAGGAATAAATGGAAACATCTTAAGTAGGCTGATCACATCCCAACATAAAAATGGGACAAAAACCCTGTTTGTGGAGCAAAGTGTTTTTAATTTGCAAGGCTAGTCCCAAATATGTCAGACTGAAAGCAGAAACACACGAACTGTGCAGGTTAGAGGTTTTATATTCAGCATTTCAGGGGAAATTTTATTTAAATGCATTTAAATCCCCAAGTTCCTAAGTAGTTTTCCAGCATAGCATGAGTGTGGGAAGAGTGGTGATGTTAACCTACATGTGATCTGTGATGACAGCGTTCCCTGCTTTTTTCATGCCCATTAGATAAAAGACAGACTTCAGAAAAGTGTTTGTCCTGTGCTGTTGATTAGAGTCAATCAAAATAAGGGCCATTATCTCAGTATGTGGGGACAGGGCATAAAATGTATTATATTAACGCTGTTCCCTCCACCCAGCCAGCTCAGCTTTCTGTTCAACTGCTGGCCCAGACGAGCAGGTGATTGTCTGGAGGAGATCACCAGCATCTCTTCTAGTATCTTTTCACCTCGTAACGTTGCCTGTATGTTTAGAAAAGATGTTGTACATCATAAGATAGCTGCTGGGACTTTGCTGCGCTATAAGAGGAGAGAAATGAGGCTGAAGACTGGTGACAGGAACTGGTGCCAGTTTTCTGCCAGCCCCACCCACCACCCTCGCTGCCATGACAACTAACCCCTGCTCTTAGCGTGGAAATTTCTGTGTGTGTGTGTGTGTGTGTATGAGAGAAAGCGGGTATGTGCACACACATGACCGTGGTAGTATTGTGTGGTTTCTATGGCGACTGTGTTACTGCAGCAACAGCTCATGCAATTGTGATGAACCCCAAAACTATTTCCCCCCTCTGCATCCTATTCCCTCCCTCCCTTCCTCCCTGTTTTGTAACTGTCTGCTCCCTCTTCTGCTTTACTTCTCTTCCCTGATTCACCCTGATTTATATAACACGCTCTGATGGTGGAAAGCCGACAGAACGTGCTGAAGATGCTCAGTTGATTGAGTTTCTTTGACATTATGCTGAAATGTGTTTCAGCAAGCTGAAAGGTCATTACCTGCTTATCCAGCTGAAGGTCACCATCACCATCACCTCAGGGCTAACGAAGAGAGGCAGTCGTTCACACTCACTCCAACAACAGTAAAACCGGCATCTAAGTCTTTGCACTGTGGGAGCAATCACACTCCATGTCAACCAGGAGGTTCTTGCTGTGATGCAACACTGCCATAGACTGTATATAAAAGATGGGCATAGCTTCCAGGGAAGGCGGCGGTGACCAGCAGGGGGTGACTCCTCTGGTTGCAAATTCTGGTTATAAAAGTTTCTGGGAAAATGACGCTTGGGTGCATCACTTTGTAGCTTCAGTAAACTCTTTCCTGGTGACTCAGTTGCTAGTTTCAGGTGATATTAAATAAGCTGTAAAGTTGGTTTTGTAAATTTTGGTCACATCAGATTTAGGAGGATTATCCTGGATATGCTAACAAGACCGTGGGTTTCTCTGTGTCTCTCCTTAACACATCTGGTTGGTACCAGCCTAAACCTGCAGCTTCAGGTTTCATAGTGGAGCTTTACTGACCAGTGTGTATGACATCACAGTGGCTACATACATACACAGCACTAACCACAATCTAAAAGCACAGAAGTGTCGGTATCATGAAATACTAATAGAATAAAGTCCATGATCTGCTCTCACATAGTGTCTTTACAGTGCAGCAATAATCTATCACATCCAGCTGAGCAGATCTTTTTGTTTTCTTTTCAGAAAGCCTGTAATATTGCTTTAGCAGTGTCCATCCCAGCAGGTACTGCAGAGATGATTTTAATACCTTGGCAGGGTGAATTGAAGCAATGAGGAGGAGGAGGGTAGTGAAAGAAGGTGAGGTGCTCAGCTGTGATAGAAGGTATGAGCCGAGCTGATAGAGGCTGATCAGAGCTGCGGTAATAATCTGTCTGACACTGATAGCCTCTCCCAGAGTCTGACATACAAAGATCCTCTCATCTCCTCACATCACTCGCAGTCCCTTTCAGGTACACATGTGACACGATTTCTGTATTTTCATTAGTGTGCGAGTGCTTCTTCTACTGTAGCTTCAAGTTCTTCATCTCCTTTGCTCTCCTTCGTGCCTGCCTCTTGCTTTCTATTTTACTTTCTATCCAGGGGATTATCTTCACAGTAGGGGTTAGGGGTGTTTAATAGAGCAGCAGTTTCATATTAAACACTGTTTGGAGTTTATGTGTCAATATGGTGGGTTTTAAAAAAAGAGCTTTTAGGTCAGATTCATGTAGATTTAATCATGTTGATGTGTTTTATAATAGGCTAAGTGCACCGTCTTCCTCCATTGCTGTTTATCTAAATACCGTCTGTTTAATTTGAAACAGTTTGTCTTTTTGTTGTGATAATTAAAAATAATCCACATGCTTATATTAAAAATAATCCACATGCTTATATTACTGTTATACCTCTTATTCGGTGTGCTTTTGGCCTGACATGCTTGATATCTTTAGGCATTGTGGATACATTCACAAAGTCTGTGTAATGATGTTACTGGAGTGCACTCTTTTTAGGATGAAATATTTGAAAACATGCTAAAGGATGCATATTTATCCTAGGATTGAAAGTGGATCTGGTTGGTGTCATTTCTGTTGACGGCTTCACTGAACAGATCAGAATGACTCAGTTTTGCTGTGTGTTACCTGCAGTGAGTGACGTCTTTTTTTTAGGATGTCTGCAGCAGATTTGTAATTTAGAGCAAGCTAAAATTGGATGTTTTTGTCTGGTGTAGTGCAAATGTTACCTAAAAGCAGGAAACAGGGCAGCATGAAAAAGATCTATCAGACAACTTCTTTATTCTAGTTTGACAGAGAAAATGCAGTGATCCTGGCTTCCTTTTCCCCCGATTCCTCGTGTTTCCTCGTCTGTCCTCTGATTTTTTATTTTTTTTAAAGAAGGGGACCAGCAGTAAATCTTAATTCAGGCCAAGCAGACAGACAGCCTAAATCCCACAATCCCCAGCTGTGCATCTGCACCCCCGCACTCTCTCTTTCTCTCACACACACACACACACCCACATATTCTTACATGTAGTGGCAGCGATCGATGACACGCACTCTTTATGCACACGTATGCCGAGACCTTCGACGCTGACACTGCAGATCGCTTGGACTGGTTTCTATGGTAATGAGAAACCTGATACCTCACTGGCTGACGGAGCTTATGCTCACGAACAGGTGACCCCCCCCCCCGTCTGTGAGACACGTCTGGAGCCTGAGGCGGCGGCTCCGTGTTGTCATAGAAATGTTCACATGTAGTCACATTTTTTTGAGGTTAACCAGTAAAAATGATGGTGGTTTAATGTCCCTTTGGTTCTGAATGATGACAAAAGAGCAGATGACAGTGGTTTCACACCCCAGCTCTTCGATTCCCGTTTTATATCCAACTATAGGCCTTCTCCCATCACGGCTCAGTGCAATATTACTGTTAGAGGATACTGGATGGGTTCTGTGCAGTGTTGGATGGAAAGAGGAGGACAGAAGGAGGAAGAGGGTGGGGACATGCGACAGGCATGGCTGAGCAGTATCTGTTGTCATGGTTACACAAAAGTACCTTCATCAATGAGTCGAGTCACTGCACACAGCTGCCTTCACTTCATCTAGTCTGCCACTGTTTCCTCGTCTTCTGGTTTCCTCCATCTGTAACTTTCCTCGCTCTCCACCTACTCCTCTTTGTCATTACTGCTTTCTTCTCTCATCATCTTCTCCTCCACTTAGTCACTGCTATGTGGAAGCGAAGAACAGGAGGCGCATTTGGAAGAATATGGCTCTTGTTTGTTTGTGAGGTTTCAGATAAGTAGTTTCAGGATGTTTACAAGTACAGCGACAGTGACGTGAAGCTCGGTGCCAAAAATCTGAGCACAGATTGATATAGGAAAAAAAAAAGAAACAAGACTCCAGTTCTTCCTCCACATGCATACCAGAATGACACCAACACTGTCACACTCCAATCTGGAAAAATGTATTCATATATTTATTTTCTA
>VOQJ01033532.1:3148-37956 GCA_015052665.1 Apistogramma diplotaenia | reverse complement strand
TTTTGGAAGATCATTTTTTTGTGCGGGACAGCTTTCTGAAGCTGTTCATGCCAGTAGGTCCTAATTTACCTGCAGATATAAACAGGTTATGGTTGTTTTCACCTCTTTAAATTCTGCCGTCTCTCTCGCTTTTCAGAACACCTTAAGGTGGCGCTAGAGGAGTACATGACACGGCTGCCAAAGGTTCGCATTCTGAGGACCAAGAAGAGGGAGGGTCTGATCAGGACCCGCCTGCTTGGAGCTCGTGCCGCTAAGGGAGAAGTCCTCACCTTCCTGGACTCACACTGTGAAACGAATGTCAACTGGCTGCCTCCGCTGCTGGGTGAGCAATGGATTCTACAGATTTTTAACAGTATTAAGAAAAAGAAGTTTGCCAAAATCAAATACATTTTATGAAATTGCTGTTCAAAACATAATTACCACGGCAGCTATCATGACATCATCCCCTGGATTGTCTTTTGAAACATAGCAGTTTAAGTGAGGGCTGGATGTGACTGAGAAACTGCTTTATCATAAACTGCTCAAAGAAATTAAAGGAACACTTTGAAAGCACATCAGATCACAATGGAGGAAAAAATCATGCTGGATATCTTTACTGATGTACTGCGTAACGTGTTGGGAATGAAAGGATGCCACATTGTTTGATGGAAATGGATATTCTTAACCTACTGAGGGCTGAATTAAAAAAAAACAATTAAGTGAAACAATAGTACATGCCTGACAAGATCAGGGCTGCTCCTAATTAGACAACGAATGGTGTCCTGGGGGAACTCCTCCCAGATCTGGACCAGGCTATCATTGACCTCTTGGACAGTCTGAGGTGCAATCTGGTGGTGTCGGATGGACTGAAAGATAAGGGTACCAGAGGTGTTCTGCTGGACTGCCTGCATACTTTCCCCACATGAGGCCGGGCATTGTCCTGCACCAGGAGCATCCCAGGACCCACTGCACCACCAGATGTACCATGAAATTGGAGGGCCACTCCTGTTCAGTGCTATAAAAATAGAATCTCTAAAAGAAAGAAAGAACCTCTAAAAAATATACAGAAATAAATGAATGGTTACAAAATATATACATTATGAAAAAAAAGAATAAGCCTTCAAGGTGCAGTTGCCTAGCCTGTAGAGCCATCTGTCCCTGTCCGTGGAGGCATAATGGATATGCCTCCACGGACCACCACTGACCCACCACCAAACCAGTCATGCTGAACGATGTTACAGGCAGCATAACGTTCTCCACGGCTTCTCCAGACCCTTTCACATGTGTCACATATGCTCAGCATGAACCTGTTCTCATCTGTGAAGATTACATGGCAGCAGTGGTAAACCTGCCAATTCTGGTATTCTATGGCAAATGCCAATCAGGCTCCACGTTGCCGGTTGTGAGCTCGGGGCTCAGGGCCACAGTGTGATTGGTGTGCTTAGTGATTAGCAACTGGACTTTTCATGGTTTCTGATAGCACTTCTGGGTTGAGAGATTTTGAGAGCTCTCTAGCTTTGGCCAATGTATACCAGCATACATATCACATTATTGTTTTTTTCTATGAATTATGCCTCAAAGTTATGCATTGAGAGTGATTATTTGTCTATCGAGTGATCAGTGTATTATTCAATTTGATTTCCATGCAGCGTGATGATGTGATTGCATTGATGATGTGAGCGCATTGATAATATTATGGTGCATTTTAAATGAGTGTCCATTATAATTCATCATCAGATTGTCAGTGACTGTTAAAAAGCAGTAAATCAAAACTTTAGTGAGAAAGGAGGCTGGGTGGAGCACAGAGATGGAAATGGGTACTGATTAACCCTGAAACCTGCCAATCAAACAACTCAAACACACATTTTCAGCCCAACAGTTTTTTTCCCTAAAGAATCAAATCAAATCAAATAACTGGGAAAAACAGGACTAATGGTAAGGGCTGGGTATCAGTAGATAAATTTATACATGTCACTGTTTGTAACATACGGGCACATTTTCATGTTCTTTTATAAAAAAAATAATGAAATGTTTCTACCAGTTGTTGAACAGCTCACCAGATAAGCTGCCATCTGTGAAGAAGAGGGGCGAGTAGGCTTTGCTTGGCTGTGAAAGGTCTAAAGCCAAAAAGCTTGGGAACAACTACTCTGCACCATCTGTTCCCATAACCTGCTCACCATCGTGTCTGCCTCCCTCTGCCTCCCTCAGACCGAATCGCCCAGAACAGCAAGACTATCGTCTGCCCAATGATTGACGTCATTGACCATGACAATTTTGGCTATGAAACACAGGCGGGCGACGCCATGCGAGGGGCATTTGACTGGGAAATGTACTACAAGCGGATCCCCATCCCTACGGAGCTGCAGAAGGATGACCCCAGTGAGCCCTTTGAGTGAGTGGATCTGTCATTTGGTTAGGGACATTCTGTACTGATTATCTGATTGTGCCATGACTAAATGCATGCATCTGTTCCACGGGTGGCCCCAGTGGGACTTGGAAGCTTTTCATCTGGGTTTGTTGGCGCCATGCGCTTCTGAATGATTTACACCACATCTTGTTTATTCACTGAAGGTCTCCGTCAGCACTGCTATGCTCATACACGCATTTACACCTGGGCGTCGCACAGGACGGTCACGAAAGCCATATTAATCTGCTAAATCTGAAAATTAATCCCATTTCCAAAGTAGATAAGTGCCAAAGGTCTAGCCTTATATTTCAGTGCACAGAGAAATGGAAGCTTTCTGATTTCACCAAACCAGTGTGGCGGTCAAGAGGCCAGCTGTCTATCTCAGCCTTTATCTCTCAAATTACTTTAAGCTACTATTGCTTTCACTCTTATCCAGCTGTAGCTAAAAAGGCTGATTTCCTTCCTCTTTATGAACTTTTATGTAACGTAAGCTAGAATAACCAAATAACTGTATATTATGACTTCATCGGTAAACCCTGTGCGATTAGTTGGACGTTTGTCTGTGTTTGGATGCCAGAGAATATTCGACTGACCTGAGAAATGCTGTGGATATGATCAGGCAGTGTGGCCGTGATGCAGGAGGATAAGAAACCAAAGAAGAAGAAATGAGCTGCAGCACAATCAGAATCAATCCTCATTTTGTGAATTAGTCTGCTCTTCTTGCCCAATGAAATGACCTTCATCAGTGCAAATCCAATTTGAGTTGCAAAGAATTTCATTTTCATTCTGATTGACACTGCCGCAGTGGAGAACGAGGCATGGTGGGGTGGTGAGATCCATCTCGGAGGTGTGTGTGCGTGTGTGTTTGTGGGCACTGGAGTATGATTTTTATCCCTGTCCTCATCCCTCTGTCACTGTCTCTTCTGTTAATGCCATCAACGCTCCCTTAATTGATCCTTTTTGCTCTCTTTCTCACCCCGTCTTTGAGCTTCAAGGTTTTATTTAGCAGCGAGCTAAGGTTAGCAGCCTGAAATGGAGAATATCAACTTGAGCATTTGTAGGTAAATCTGAATCGTTTGTTAGAAGAACCCTGCACTATTCATTAAGCACAAAGTCCCGTGTTGGTGATTAAAAAGCAAGACGACCAAACATGATGTCCGGTGCCTAAAATTGGCATAAATATCATTTATCGGTTACAGTTATAGAATAAAGAGTACGAAACTAAGAAGAAATAAATATCAGCTTTCACAGTTTTGACAAAGAGCTTTGCTGAAATCAAATACAGCCTTCATTCTGTGAAATTGCTGTTCAAAGCCTAATTATTGTGGGATCGTCAATCCGACATAGTTTGACAGCAGTTAGACCGTATGGAGGTTTCATATTCTGCCAGATGTACATCATAAATCCAGTATTTTACTTCTGGTATTGCATTTTCTATCGGTTTCCAGGCTGCTTAAGGTCACTTTAGTCAATGCTGATCAATAATAATTCACTAGAGCTGCGCTGTGGCGGAGGGCTGAAGTCTGTACTGTGGAAATCCAATTTTCTATTTCCATTTCAAATGTGATTCTCTTTTATTGAAAATAAATACACTTTAATGTAGACATGCTCGGGAAGGTTAATTACAGGCATTCAGAGTGGTGGGATTTCTCTTCTTGTCTTTAAAGACGACAGCAGCGATTCTGAAACCTGGCTCGAGATATTTGTGGCCGCCATCATGCCGGTCGATGTTCAGCTTGTACTTCACAGTGTGTGAGAACAGGTAATCAAAGAGTCTGTATGGGGTCCTAATACTACCAGATGGTCTCCGGAATTTCTCTACGAGTGTGTGTGTGTGTGTTTGCGTCTGTTCAATACAAAGTGATGACATTTTAAGAATAAATGGACTCTGTGCTCTTTGTGCGTGAGACTGGACCCCCACAGTCACACAACTGCGCTCCAGCTATGTTACGTTGTAATGTTTGGTACCAACACGATCTGTCTGAAAAGGCGCACGAAGCAAAATGCTGTATTGCATTTTCACGTCCTGTGGTGCCCATGTGGAGCTGTTTATGCCTTTTTAAGGCATGTTAGTCAGGTAAAGGCTGTAATGTTTAAGGTTTTCAGGAAAATCATAACCTGGGAATAGAACAGAATAATGAAACTTTTTATCAATGTGGTCATGAGCCAATCATGATCATAAGATCACGTTTTTTGCTCCTCTTTTTCTAGTAATTATTCTCCACACACACACAAAAAGAGGTATGTACTGAAACAAAGGCTCAAAAATACAAAGATAAACTGTTAATCCCATGTTTCAGTGAAAGAAGTCATCTCTAAATCTTAATCTCTCAGATTTTTTAATTTGCCACTAGATCACTGAACTTTGACACACGGGTGAATGAAACTATTAGGGAACGCCAAAGTCAGATGTATACAACAACACTGTGCAAAAGTCTTGACCCATCCTTCATTTCAGCCAGCGGTGTGGTCAAATTGATGGAATTATGATTGCAGAAAATGAACCCAAACACACTACTAAAGCAGCAAAAGCATACCTGTACACAATAAAACACGTCACGTTGGCCTCGCACAGACAGTGTCATCAGTGTGGGATCAGCTTGACTTGGATGCCCTTCACGAGGCCTGGAGAAACATTCCTGGAGACGACTTAAATCACAGGGAAGCTTGTTTAAAGGAATTCAAGTTGTGGTGAAGAATAATGGTGGTCTTACTAAATACTGACTTTCAAGCTCATTATTAGAATTATATTTATACTCAGTTTTTGCCCCATATACTGTATTTCCATGCGCACGTTTCCCATTTTCCTAACAAAACGTAAAGAAATGAGCATCTCAAGACTTTTGCACAGTACCGTGCATATAAAACCCTGATTAAATTACATATGCCTGAATACAATGAATTAACTCTCTTCTCCCAAAACATTTTTTTTTCTGTACAGCAAAACAAAGTAGTTGCTAAGCAACACAGGAGCAGCAGTGTGAGTAGTGACTGGGTCAACTCATTATCATTTTAAATGAAGTGTTTTGCAGCAACAAGGTTTTTGTCTGGTTCTGAGTAGCGGCTCGCTGTTTGAAAGAGAATGGAATTCGTCTTGTTCAGGCGTGAATGTTCACACGTATGTTCAGGCATTTGTGGGAAACATAAATAACAAATGGCCACGAATGCTAATGAGAAGCTCTGCACAACCAGCCACATATTGCAGCTGACTTCAGTGTCGTCATACAGATATTTATTGGACATCCATATATAGAATAATGTGACAGATATGTTCAATACTGCATGCAAAATTCAGTCATTTGATATGCATTCTATCCGACATCAACCGCATGTGGATGGTTTTAATTCAAACTTCATATAAATTCACCAATTGTAAAAAATATGACGTATGACTGATTGCTTTCAGTTAGTCAGATCAGTGTGCTGTCATGTCAGTCATATACGACACTGGACAGAATATAAACCAGAATATAAACCATTAAAACCCCAATTCACAGCAATATCAGCCGGTACAGTCATTAAGGCACACTACCAATTAAAATTGGGCCTAATCAGGAAAAGGCGATGAGAAAATATTATAAATGAATGTTGATTGTGAAGCTAATGACCTGATCAGGAGTGGGAGGAAACGGAGAAAGCTCAGTCAGTGGAAACTATTAAAAGCTGCTGATCCCACGACCTACCCGAGCTAATTGAGACAAAGGGAGCAGATGAGATGATCTTTAATGTAAGATTGTCCAAATTAAAATCGGCTGAGGTTTTATTTATCGGATCAGTTCCTGGAGCTTTTTGTTTTTTTGGATCACCCCCTTATTTGTTTGCATCACTTTGCCGAAGCAGTTTGAACCAGCTGCACCTGGGAGAATATTGCCTGGCCCGGCGTACAAGGAAATGCATCTGGCTCCGGGGCTGCCGCTCTAATTGTTTAACGGTGCTTATTATCAGTGTAGCCGAACATGCCTGTGGTTGTTAACCTGGCAAATTAAACTTTAACTTGCGGTTAAGTGATCCTCATTCACCGGCTTGTGAGACATCAGCGCTATCGTTCCCACAGCCACCGGCTTTCCTTCCACGCAGCTCTGGGGAGGTGAGGAGTGTTTGTGAATTCTCCCTCTGGTAAACAAGAGCTAACAATCACCACCCCATAAATCAGCGCCCACACAGCGTCCACGCTCTCTTTGCTAAGCTCACACAGTCCGCTGACCACACCGAGCATCACCACACACACTGACGTGCAACACATTGTTCCTCTGTGCCCCTGCAGCTACTGTTTTTCACCCTTTGTCCTGTGATGAAAGTCTGCCTAGTGCATTTCATTCAGCACTATTCCAGGGAGAGAGAGAGTATGTGTGTGTGTGTGTGTGTGTGTGTGTGTGTGCGCGCATTGTGTTTGCTTCACTTTTCTTCCTCCAGCATACAGCAGTCACCAGTTATGGACAATGAAGTGTTAAGCACACAGAAAGAGAGTGGAAGTCAGGCAGGTCAAGTATGCCTGTGTGAAAGACACATTCAGAGGGCTGCAGTAAAGTGTGAACAAAGGCAGGCAGGGAAAGACAAGAGCCGGGACCTCACCTCGTGTTTTTTTTTATAAACTGTACAATGTTTATTGTGTGGTTCAGGCTTAGTTATGTTTCTATTGTAGTTTTCATCAATATGTTCATGAAACAGGTTGTTAAGGAGCATTACTTATTATGGTACTGCAATCCACCCTCCGTAATAGAGTGCATACTATGTGGACTAAAGGCAAAAAAACTGAAAGGTGTTGCTGGTAAGGGCGAAATAGAGTTTTTAATCTGCTTCCAGCAGAATAAAAAACACTACTAAGTCATGACATTTGTCTTTTTTGTGCTTCTTTTTGAAATGTCATTTTTAAGCCTGGTTCTGCCGGAGGTTTCTTCCTGTTAAAAGGGAGTTTTTCCTTTCCACTGTCGCCAAGTGCTTGCTCATAGGGGGTCGTTCCGATTTTTCGGTTTTCTCTGTAATTATTGTAGGGTCTTTTCCTTAGAATAAAAGGCACCTTGAGGCGGCGATTTGTTGTGATTTGGTGCTGTATAAATAAAATTGAATTGAATTGAATTAGTCCTTTTTTTCTAGTTCTGTTAACTCTTCTGGGCTCCTCTGTGCAAAATATCTCACCTGTGTCATCTCCACTCCCCACCAGGTCCTCTCAGCACACAGTCGGATTTGCTGACTGCTGAAAACAAAAGTTGAGTGGAAATAAACAAGTGGCGCTACAGCTCGAATTTCAAACCTGAACCAACAGACAGAAATCCTGAAAAATGAGCTAAACATCACTTTGATTGGCAGGCATCACTCTGATCATTGTTGATTCCTGATGTCATCATATTGTGTCATCCATGCTGATGAGCTTGTGGGCAGCCGGGTTCCAACAAAGGCAGACTTGCTGTTAGGGGCTGATCCAACGTATTGTGTTTGCGAGATGTTTGTTAGTTCTTCTGCAAGTCTGTGTTTCAACATGAGACAGACTCATCTTCAAAAAAATATTTTTCTCCTTCATACAGTTTGTTATTAAGCTCCATACCACTACAATTTGGATTAGAAAAATAAAACCCTGAAATTCTGAGCAATAGTGAATCATTGGATGGTAACTCAGACTCTGGGCACAAATGCCTTCTTATGCTTCATGAAAGGGTATCATCTATCTGTGAGGTTATAGTCTCATCTATCTTGTATTATTTCATAGTTCAATACAGAAAATAAATCCCATCTGGGTAAAAAGTGTCTTTCTCTCCCCGACTGCTCGTCCTGTTTTCCTCCAGTCGTTGCTGGTGTCCTGATGAGAGGCTGTTCGATTCTTTGCCGTTCAGTTTTGCTGCAGGGAGCAGCTCCCTCTGCACCCTGAGCTGAGGACTATTATGTTGTTTGGCAGTGCTGTGCTTGTCATCCCAGTCAGAATTCTCATTGGTTCAGATGGGTTAATTGGTTTTGCACTGTGAAGAGTTTCACTGGGTTGCTAAACACACGCGGGAATGTGAAAAGCAGCTCTGAAGCTGGATGGAGCCTGAATCCTCGAACACACATTTCTGTTTATTTAATCCTGTGTGAATCTACCAGGTCAGAGGATGTTACAACTTACACATTTGTGACTTTCCATTATATGCATGGCCAGCCTGGCAGATTTTTTAAGTCAATTTTTTTATACTTCCTGTTGTGTTCCCATTTACGCCCAACTGTGTCTTTCTATGTCTCTCAGGTCTCCGGTGATGGCAGGCGGGCTGTTTGCTGTCGACAGGGAGTGGTTCTGGGAGCTGGGAGGATATGACACGGGTCTAGAGATTTGGGGAGGAGAGCAGTACGAGATCTCCTTCAAGGTAACAGCAATAAAAAGAGAGAGAAGAGAACACAGAAGTGCAGCGTAGTGTGGAAAATAATCAATAAAATCACGTTGACCTCTCAAGGAAGATGACTTGAATCCCAAGGTGTGAGCGGGTCCTGTTTGTTTTATGTTTGGATTCAGGCGCTTCGGTTTTGTACTTATTACTAAACCCAGGGTTGTGAACTCTGGGTTTAGTGTGTGTGTGTGTGTGTGTGTGTGTGTAAGCAAGGGGGAAAATGACAGCACTGAATCTCTGTCACATAATGACTCATGATCTTGTAATGATTGTTAGGTCAAGTATTAGTATTTATTTGAAGTTTGGATAACTGTTGGATTGTTTAGCATGTGAGTCCAAAATCTCCCGTCTCACCTGGTGCCCTCGGAGTACCAGTGCGACCTGTCCCATTAAGACAGAACTGCTTCATCATAGGATGAAGGTTTTCTTCAGGAATTCCTTTGAGCTCCCAGTTTTTAACGGACAGCTCAAAATGCTCAGTTAATGGAGTCATCAGAGAAGCCAGTGGTGCTTCAGGAGACAGGGGATCAGTAAGAAAAGATCAGCTTGTGTGAGTGTGTGTAAGGCGACAAGCTTTTAGCATGCCTGCTAGCGTTCCGAGTGGCCAAAGGAAGAAAGAGAGAGTAAATACTCATTTGTAGTAATTCAGTGTCGGTACTATCAAAGATTAAAGCACAATGAGCCCAAAATCACCAAGACATAGTAGTGATTACTTCAAGGTTAGCCAGTGAGGGGAAAAATGCGAAGTTCACGTGGGTACGAGCACACTCAGGAAGCAGACTCACAGGCACAGGAGGCTGTGAGGAGAAAATATATTCATAAAAATATCAACAAATTTGCTGAAAATCAGAGAGGAGAGAGTTTGGAGGGAACGGCAACAGCGTTGGCAAAGTGCAGCGAGAGAAAATAAAAGACTAAAATGAGTAGGAGAGAGGCGAGAATGATATAGAAATCAATAGGAAAGGCCAAGTAATTATGTCTAAATTGAGAATTGGTTACAGTAACTTTAAGAGTTGTCAATGTCAAGAAAAAACATGGTGGAGAAAGTGCTTCTTGCTGGGTGGCGAGGAGACGGTTACACAACTCAAAGTGCGCCAACTCCTGTAAAGCTAATAAAGAAGAGGGCTAACTGCTGAGTGCAGGAGTGAAGGAAATGTTTTTACAGTTTTTCCAAGACCTGCTCCTAGTTAATAGGCAATTACAGATTTTGGGCTCATGTGCTATATTTTGACATTAAATGGCTTTTAAAGCATTTGGTTCCATGTGGTTCTCTCTCTTTGGCTAACCCACATCTCTTTAAATGGCTAAAAGTCTTGCAGAGTAACGACGGTGAATCCCTCATTGTGGTTTCAACTCATGAGCCAAATATAATCTGTTGCATCTACGACTCTCCGCATTAATCATACTCAGAAGTCCCTATTAGATTATGTTTTTGTCTGGTACTTCACCATGAATTATTCTACGGCACAACCGTAACTGCTTGCGACTTGGCCAGTATGTTAAGACATGCTCTCCCCCTCCCCCCCGCTTCCTCTCCCTGTGTGCTCTGGACAGACAAAACGGCCGTCACAATAATTGAATTCTGGTTTGAATGAGTAAGGACTTTTGTCGTCTCACTCAATTAAACACAAAGGCCACTGCTGTGTAGTTTGATGAAATTGGACATATGCTCCTGTGTGATAGTACTGTGATTGTTCCTTAGAGTGAAATTCCCAGCACCGCAGCATTGTTGTTTATACAAACAGAAGACATATATCTAATTTTCCATCATAACAGTTTTACTTTTGACTCCCTCGTCATATTAATGCTTTTTGCTATTTTCTGCTTAGTTACACTGAATAAGAGTGATAATATGTTTTACTGTTTATTCTGCAAATTTGTAAAACAGTAAATTTTAAACATAATTCAATGTTAGCATTAGAAATATCATTAAAAAATTCCATTTGTTAATTACTAATACTGTTAATTTAGGGCAATTGTAGCATAAAGCTTACATCAGGTTGTTGTCCAGTACATTTGTATGATATAAAATATAATATAATATAAAATTTTAAAATCACACAAAAATTACAAGGGAAGAAGACAAAGCATTCGCTGATTTATGTCTAAGGCTTTAATTCTGCTGATAGAACAGATATTTAAAGACTTAAGTGAGCTTAATCATTGAGGAGGTAAAATTTAAATCTATGATACCATCAAATGTAAGAACAAATACCTACTTTTGCCTTTTCGTTGTACATGAATTAAAAGAATTGATGATAGTATGAATAAAAAAAGTAGTTTAGGTATATGAGTAAATATAAAAGTTTTCTTTGATTCTAGCTATGCTGGCCGTGTAGCTACAGCCAAAGTAACTGCAGTTAAATGTGTTACAATTAAAACTTACTGTGTCATTCTGACAGTGGAGTGATCCCACACCACAAACACCTTTCTCAAAATTGTGTGAACTCAATGATTCGGCTCCTTGCTGCCGCTTCCAAACTGGAAAGCACAAAAATCTTTTTCCATTCCTGTTGTGTCATTTTAAATACTGCAGTTCTCCATTCTGATGAGTTTACAATGGCCATACTTTTAACTTTCAAACCCATCTGCCTCTGTATAGTCCATGCATACAACTCTGATTTGCCTCAAATGGTCCCATAATGCATTGAGTTGGCGATGTATTAATCACAAACTCTACTGGACAGTTACTTTGGAGCCTGTAAAACTGGGGCGTTGTATACAGCTGGTTATAATTCCTAAGCAGTTAATGTAAGAATGCTTTCGCTTTCAAAGCTGCACGTCTGCCCAGCTTGATTGTTTGATTTCCAATCCACTGTGGCGGTTTCCAAGAACCTACAGATCTCCATGTACATCTTTAAGCTGTTTATAACCCACCTCCACATCAGCTTCATTAGCATAAAGGCCCAGAATAGATCCATACTTCCAAATATAGATTACTGCAGATGAATGGTAAATGGACTAATTCTTATATAGCGCTTTTCTACTCCAACTGAGCACTCAAAGCACTTATACAACACATTTTGCATTCACCCATTCACACCCAGTCATACAAGCCTGTGCTGACCATCTACCATTCACACACCGACAGTTGCATCGAAGAACAACTTGGGGTTCAGTATCTTGCCTGAGGATACTTTGGCATGCAGCCAGGAGTCAAACTGCCAACCTTCCAATTAGTAGGTGGCCTGCTGTACCTCCTGAGCCACAGCCACCCCACTTTGAATAAACACAGACTGCTCAGTTTAATTGTCACATCAGCTTTCAGTTTAGAGGCGACTCAGACATCAAACCATTCACTAACCGTTTGACACAACAGGTGTACAGCTCATAGTTGTGAAAGCTTGAAATAAGATTTATGAATCTCGTGAATTGAAGGTCAAACTAGCTTTTGATGTCAGTGCTTGTTAGAATCTCCCTTAAATTTAATTTTCCGTGTGTCAGGCTTTACTAGCAGACACCATCTTTAAATAAGTGCGCTGTTCATTTCTGCTTAATTGGGCAAGCAAACTCTGCATGAAAGGTTAATTGATTTAGTGACTAAAGCTTTGAGTTTGTAACAGGAAGATTGAGAGATTTGGGGGGTGAGATGACTTTATTTGGATGAAAAAAGAGGTGCATTCCTTCCACCTTACAGTGGTGTTGCTGTAGAGTTTCTTCCCCCTCTTTGTCCTTTAAACGAAGAGACATCAAAGCTCTTCAAGAGACATTTGCAATTCTGATTTGTTAAAAATAATTTAAGAGCTACACTGCTTTCATCCATGTTTACTACTTTGCTTTCTTTTCCCCTGCCTGATTTGTTGGTATGCTATATTTCTTGGCGTGATCTCCTAAAAACATTGATCTGTAGCACCACTCCACTGGAGAGTGCACGGCCAAAATATCTTCATAATGCATTAAGGATTCTCTAGCTCTCATTAAGGTAAACATTCCTCACTTGACTTTTCAGAAGCAAGTTAGTGCCAAAAGTCAGGTATAATCAGATTGATTATGTGCATGTAATTAAATTATTGAGGTGTTGGGGCCTTCAGCATTAAGCCCATGCAATTGCATCCTGTAATTTGTTTTTGAAAGGGGTTATATAAACAAACCGGTGCTGTAAAAGGAGATAGTGAGGCTGCTCCGGGTCATGGCGCTGTGGTTTTGGTGCTCACGTTTTGAGGTGAACAGATTGTTGGGGCTGTGTGTTAGAAGTGAGTGATAAGACTTTTAATTTAATCTGACCGTCACTGAACTCGAGCTGTTGATCCCTCCTGCGGTGGGGTGCTCCTGTTATTAAGCTCAAGTGCTTCAGTGCAGGGATGAAGGGGATGGAAGGCAGTGGTGCAGCAGGTCAGACTTTTCCCACTGCAGCGCGATTTGGAGAGGGTGGATTCAATCTGTTATTTCCACCACTTTCGTTTGTCCGAGCACGAGTGGTGCAGCAAATTTGACAAGCAGATGCCCACCCTGGAGAATCAGGAGGGGAAATATGACTATAACATACAGGCTGGAAATTAAAATTTTGCTTTCATTATGAAATGTCTTGAGCTTAAATATGGCCTCTATCTTCATCATCAGACAGGTTTCTTTGAGAAAGGACCTTGACCTTCAGCCAAAGGCAATGGAAACTTTTCTAGATATGGACGGCATATTATAACTAAATGTTATATCATCACAGGTTGTTCAGACCTAAGCTCAGAGGAGCTTCAGGTCATAACAGAAGTAGGAATTAAATGCACAAATTGAGTGGATATGAAGGAGAGTGTGCTATGGAAGTCAGGGGTGTTGAGCAAAGCAGGCCTTGGTGGAGATCATATAAAGTACAATCACAAAAATGTTTTCAGTCACAGTGGAGCTTTCGTACATTTACACATTTTAATCAGGCTTTTGCACAGATTTTGTTCCAAATTTCAGGCACAAATAGGAGTCCATCGACTTCCTTAAGCTCCTGAATTGTGAAGTCCTCCAAACATGTCCTTTGAGTCGTGGCTCACCAGCCGTGATTTGTTCACAAGAGTAGATCCTGTGTCTCTGTGACTCGGTTCTCCTCAACTCAAACATCCAATGCCAGCAGAAGTCAGTAGTACAGATATTCACTTTCTTTTTGTAGCCTAAACCTATTTGCATTACATGTTGTTGTGTAGCATGACTTTTGATTATTGTGCAGCCTAGTGTGTTAATCATTCAGCTAAATCTTTTTTTACTTTCATATTTTAGCTATATTTTTATCTTTTAGTCAGATTGTGTTGGTCTATAATTGAGCCTTAGATTAAGATCTGACTATATTTTGTGATTATTTGATACCAAAACTCTGCTAATTAGGTGGTAATTAATTGCTTCTTTTCCTTTCAACTGTTTGTCACATATCCGGATCTTTCAGCTAAATGAAAAATGAGTTGATATCAACAGCACGCTGAGTGCTGGTTTTAGGTACTGAGAGAGCAGATTCAAAGCATCCAATGTAGGAAAGATAATGCCGAGCTCTCGTAGACTAAGACTGTCTGACCTTTCGACCCCAGAGTCTTCTCATTAATTTAAAAGTGTCTCATCACTCATATTCTAGCTTTAAATTACCAGATTCGCACACCCTGTAGACTTGAAAGGTGGCTCTGCTTTCGCTAAGTAGCATACCAAATCCAATTTGAGTCTTTGTCATTTAGCTAAGCATGATTGACTTGTCTCGTTCTCTTTGGTGTAATTTCCTCTCTTTGTTCTCCCTGCAATCTAGAAACACATGAACTTTCTGAATAGTTCTATCACCTCTGCAGGCTTTATAATAGTATTAATATCTGCAGTTCTCTGAAGCTTTCACCTCATCTACGATAATATTAATCTCTCTGGCTGTAAATAGCACTCTGACTGTATGGCCCTGTCCTGAACTACTTTTATTAATTTTTGCACCACTTGAACCCCCACTTTTTTAGTTCTCTCCCCAGGGTTTCATGACCAAGTCGGCACACCCTGCACCCTCTGTGCATACCCTAAACCAGGGGTGTCAAACTCCCTTTGCACTGTGGGCCACACGTAGATCACTTTGGTCTCCAGTACCAGAGAACCAGAGAAACCTCTTTCTGTCTGTACACAAGTTCAACTGCATATTGAATCCCAGACATATCTTTAATATAAGAACAAAGCTGTATGTAATGTTGTTACACCACAGAGTCATCTGTCAGCACCACTGTTTGACCTTAAATTGTAAGAAATGTGTAAAACTACAGAAAAAGTTCCGGTAGTTATTTGTCCAGACTGTCCTGTAAAGATCAGAGTCTTTGAGGGGCCGGTTCTGGCCCCCGGGCCTTGTGTTTGACACCTCTGCCCTAAACAGTTCCCTTCGTGTCTTCAGCTTAACAGTCGCTCGCTCAATCTTCCATTTTTCCTTTTTCTTTACGTTTTGAGCTTTTCTGCTCTACATTGCTTTGTATTGGTCACATAGTTTTGGCTCCATCTTTCTGAATTGTTATCCTCTTCAGCTCGTCTTTTTCTCTCTGTGTGTCTCTGTAGGTGTGGATGTGTGGTGGTCGGATGGAGGACATTCCCTGCTCCAGGGTTGGACACATCTACAGGAAGTATGTCCCCTACAAAGTTCCTGGTGGTGTCAGCCTTGCTAGGGTGAGTCTCAGATCTGCCTTCAGGGTTGTGGGAAGGCATGTTTTCCATTTCTGGTACCTTGCGTTTGTTCTCATGGTCAAATGTCCTACCTCGAGAGTGAAATCTGTCTCACTATCTATCCAGCTTCACCTCAAATACCCGTTCTTCTGTTTACTGTCTAAAGAAAAACCTTAGTATGAATTATGAACAGTTAACACTGAGGTCTTGCTATTACCCAGAGTGGAACATTCTGCTTGGAAGGACATGTTTAGCATTTTACACAGGTGTGATCGGCCCACTTTGAATAGGTGGTGTGATAAGTGGTGAAATAGTCCCAAGAAAGCCACACATTTGTTTGTGTTCATGAGCATGACACACGCACGCACGCACGCACGCACGCACACACACCAGTAGCCTGTGACTGCTGCCCTGACAGTGGCTTTGGGAACTTGCTCCACCCTTCCTAAGAAGTGGCAGAAGCATTAGCATCAGCATCAACAGCTCCAAACTGTGACTGGCCATAAAACCTGATTACCATCTAATAGGTGTCCTCCATACTGAAGGTTAGCATGAAATAAAAACACCACTGAACCCCTGTGAGAGCGGTGCATACTTTTAGCACCTTTACTAAAGCTGCCACCTGTGCACAGAGCATCCAACTTGGAGCTGTTTATGGGAAAACTCCCCTTTCTTTCTCCATGGCAGCTTAACACTTTGGCACAGTATGAGAATTGTTAAAAGTGGCTTTGTGGCCTGTAGCTGAACATTATTCATTATGCATGACTCAGCCTCATTCTGACACCTGGCTCTGTTTGGCTCGGATGAATTTGTAATTAATCCCTTTGGCCTTGGTTTTTGCCTTTTCGGTCTGACCATTAGCCTCACAGTGAGGCTGTGTTGAATATTGATATCAAACACACAGGCTAGATTTAACAATATAAAGGTATTTGCTGTAACTGGAGCGATCGAGCCTGATTTATTAGTTTAAAAAGAATCAAATAATAAAACGGGCATTTTATTTACTGCAGACTTTTCCCAGTGAAGCTATATTAAGTCAAGCTAACTGCACACATTGAAGTCACTGACCAGCTGATGAGACAGCTTACTGTCGCTGATGCTACAGAAACCAGGGTTAATTATAAAGGTGTGAAAAAAGGAAAAAAAAGTGACAACAAACAACAGTTTCTGTCTTCATGTTTGTCTGATGTGGATACACACGCGCGCGCGCACACACACACACACACACACCATTTATATCTGTTTTCACAAAGAAGCAGATACAAAACTATTTGAACTATATTGGGGGGGGTGCAGACTGGAGGGGGGATCTGCACAGAGCTGCTTTTGTATGACAGCTGAAAAAAAAGTTGTGAAATGAGTGAAACTGGTGAGGACACACAGCATTGTCACACACAAACACTGCTAAGATTCAGCTAATTCCAAAAAAAATACAGCTGCTCAGCTCTGAAAACATAAAGTTAGATAGATTTAGATACGTGTGGAATTATTAAATACCTTCAAGAAATCCAGGTTTGTGTAATAAATAGCTTGCACAGTATGCGAAGAGCTTAAACCCTTTAAACCAAGACATTTTTGTTAAAAGCTCCATGCGACAACAGGGGATAGTGTGTAATATACACTAAATAGCATCCTTGTAGCAGTAAATACTTACTGTACATGCACAATAAGTACCTGCGTTTGCATTCACTGTACTCCCAAACCTGCTCATCACATGAAAAGCCAGGCAAAAGCTGTGTATATGTGCACATTCATGGACAATCATTGTTGGACTTGGACACCTGAATAAACTCGTTTCTGGTCACTTGGATTTTTTTTAATGAGTTTTCACATAAACTAACAAAGGCACAAAAAGTAACACAAGAACACAAATGAATCAATCGAAACGGCAGGAAATGAACAACTTGAGATTTTTATGTGGTAAAATAGCTTTTTTTGTCAGTCTGGTGATGGGTTATGGCTTTGTGGCTAAATGGGGCATAAACGTAAAATAATATTGATTTCTTTTAGGTGACTAAAATCCATTTTACTCCCGACTGTGTCCACAGCGGTGCGTGACTTCGGTTTCGGTGCCGGTCAATGCTCTTGTCTGCTCGGCAGCTTCGCACCACCTGCTGCTGACATCACACTGAGTGTGGCTCTCGCTTCAAAGACACTGAATTGTCCCCAACAGAGTAAAAAGAGTTTGCCAAATAAAACGCTCGTAATGTTAAACGCCCATCCAACCGTTTTCTTTGCTGCTTTTGTCAAACTTGGAGTTGCAGGGACACCAGAGCCTAATCCCAGCTGTCATAGGGTGAGGGGACGATGCACCCTGCAGCAGCCACCAGTCCTTCACACGGCTGCTTCAACATCCGAAAAAAGCAATGTATGAAATCAGAGAAATAAAATATGACCTATGGCATAAGTGACCTGTCATTCAAAAGCCAGAATGTATATCTAGACATGCAGAACTAACAGGCGAAAGCACTCCCTTCCCAGGACTCAATAAAGGCTTTGGTTTGTGTTGGGATTTAGTCGTGTCTCACTGAGAGACACTTCTGTCATGCTCTAAAAATTCTTTGCCGGAGGAAAGAATTAAACCTTTAAGACCTTTTTTCTTTCTCTCTGTGCTGTTTTCATTCTAAATTTTATTGTTGTTGTGTTTTTTTTAAAGTATTTCTTATCTATATAATCTTTCATTTCAGCAGGTACAGATACGTAGAACAAAGAATTTCCAGACTTTCTCCTGTGCATGCGTGCGCGCACGTGCACGTGCACATCAGGGAATCTCAGCCCCCTCTAAGTCCAGTTGGCACACAGAAAGATAAAACCACTGAACTGCTCTTCACCTAGGGAGCAGAGAGCTTGAGTTTTGCTGCAGGCGATGAGCTTTGCTACAGGGATTGTGCGTGCGTGCGTGCGTGCGTGCGTGTGTGTGTGTGTGTGGCTGGAAGCTTTTCTTCACTACATCTGTACCTCCAAAGGTTGGACGATTTGTATTTATTCCTTCCTGGGAGGATTGCTGAACTTGTATTCTCATCCCTGCCTCCAAGCCTGCTACCATCGATACTACCAGGCGTGCGTGCACACCCCAGAGGCTGACACCTCAAAGGCTTCAGATGGATGGGTTTCACATCGCTCGGGCTTTTATGATTGCAATTGGAGGCAGGCTTAAAGAAGCTGTGGGAGACGTTGTCTGTGCTGCTGTTACTGTCACTGATGGTTTGTATATGATTGGTTACCTGTTTTATGGCTCTTGGTCATACTAGATGCTTTTTATGAGTTTTGGTGCTTTTCGAGTGAGCCTAAGTCACTACATGTATCATTTAGTGGCCCGAATGTGCAATAAATATCACATTGTAACTGTTCTTGTGTTTATTAGAACTTAAGAGCATCTGTTTAGTGATGATTCACAGTGGACAGAGATGGAGTCCAGTCTCAAAGTCTCTCAAGGTTTCTCGTGTTGGCTGCACCTGAAGGAGAGAGGAAACTCTTTTGATGATGCTAATGGTCACATTTTGGGCTAAGAAGGATTAAAGCCTTGAGATCCCTTCTCTGGCAATTCAAAGCCCACTCACACCTTGACTCATGTGACCTTAAGAGATCAGGTGGTGGCAGGGTGGAACAGTGGATACACACTTTGGTTCCTGTGATGGTATTGATCCATGCCTTGATGCAGGGTGGATCACCATCAAAATAAACCAAATGAAGTCCAAATTCTAGATTTTGTTTCTTCTTGGTTTTCTACCAGTATTTGAAGATTTATTTTAAAATGTTACTTGTTTTTGTTCATAAGTTATTTTCATGCTCTGGTCCTGTCAAAAATAATTACATCAAACCTGTTTATGTCTCAGTTTTAAAATGGAGTCAAATAGTCTTTCTTCATAATCCTTATATTTATGCTCCAGGACTTGTATTCACAAAGGTTCCTTGTGGTAAGAGTAGCTTCTTGTGATAAAGAAAAGAAAAGAAAAGAAAAGTCTTACAATTACCACTTTGTCTAAGAGTTTTCCTGTAAAGTCCGGACCAAATCCTGATAAAGATAGTTATTCATGAGGCGTTTTGGCCCTTAAAGGAGCTCCAAAGGTGAAAGGTTGGTATGAGTGGTGAGGAGGATTTAAGGACAGTTATGAGTTCTTGAGGAGGAAAAGGTAGAAAGTGTAGAGCTGCAGGAGTGCGTCGGAGCGACACTTTTTCTCCGCCTCTGAGTGAAGAAACAGAATGAATGCAGTTTTAACTTTTTTCCTCTCCAATAACTCATCTTTTTAAGCTTTAGAGGATGCAGTCATCACCAGAGCCGATGACACATAAGAGAGCCAATAACAACAAGTCCACCAGACAAAGCAGGAAAACTTGGTGTGGCTTGATTCTCAACATCAACTCGTTCTGCCTTAAATGCTGCTCCGGGTTGCTTTTAAGCAGCACAGTGAGGTCTTTAATTACCGATTTATTGGAAGCAGGTAAAGATGGAGATGACTTGTTTAGTACACGTGCACATGTGTCATCTGTGCGTGCCTTTATATAAAGGACACAAAAGTTAGATATTGCAGCGATAATGGTTTTGTTTCTTATCGATGTGCTAACATGTTCCACTCAGTGCCAGAACTCTGTAAAATTAAGGCAGTAATCATAACACTGAGATATGGAAGAACTAGAAAACACACACACTCTTTTAAGGAAGTTTAGGGCATTAGACCCCCACTTGAAATACATCCCCAGTGCACAGAGTGTATTTGAAAAGATTATGTGTCTTGCACCTTTTTGTCTGTCAAAGCCAAACTAGTCTGTCTTTATTCAGCTGATTCAGATTTTCTTATTTCATGAAGCTACAAAGGATGTTTCAGAGCCATGTGTGATGTCATTAGAGACCTAATTAGGCATAACAGCTTCCTAACACCGAGTATATGAAAAAAAAGGAGCACAGACAGATTTTCATCCTCTATAAAGGCACCTTGTGAATTAGCACATAATTCAGTTCAGTGTTGTATCTGCTTTCGTGACTAGAGACAAGGTACTTCCGTTATTTTTTTTTTCTCATCTCCTGCCTCCCGGGGCATGATGACAGGTCCTCTATGATGACTGGCCTCCTTTCTACTGAGCGGCTTTGATCATTTTGTCATGTCAAATCAATCAAAACTTCAAGGGTGGCAGGATGTACAAATGATGGCTTTGTTTGTTGCAGCGAAGACATGATGCCCAGAAAGGCAGGCATTTGCTAACAAGCCAGCTAACTGTAAGACTTTTCAAGTGGATTTTATTTTCTGACACAACAAATATTTGCAGACAGTAAAGGCAGAAAAAGGGCACCGTAGAGAATATTAAATGTACTTTGCAGCATGACAAAATGAACACAGAGCACTGGATCGCTATTCAGCAAGTTGCTAGTCTGGAATAAATCTGAGGAGAATTCCATGTCTTTGATGTGGTTGGTTAGGGAATAGCTGTTTCTGTAAAAACAGTCCAACTTTCTACTAGATTCCTTTGAAAAACTAAAATTGTCTCAGATACTTAAATTTCGGACATATTTCATGACTTTGTGGAATCTGATGTGTGTGTATATATGCTGTGAAACAGTTAAATCCAACAGACTTAAAGACATGAAACAGTGCAGTTGGTATAAACATTAAAGTAAAGATATTTAAGTGATAAAACGTACAATGGTACCTCGAGATACGAGCTGCTCCACATACGGGTTTTTCGAGATACGAGCCGCGGCTCGAGCAAAATTTCTGCTCTAGATACGAGCACAGTTCCACGATACGAGCCGAGCTTCAGGGCGCCATTGATGGTTGGCGTGTCGGCGCTCCGTCCCACAATCCTCTCACATCCCTCATCTCGTTCTTCTCACGTTTTACCGGCAGAGTCAAGTCATTTAAAGTGTAAGGGAGTGCTGTTGTAAGGTCATTGCACACGCATAAATTCAGTATGAATGTTTCGTGCGTCCAAAATATTTTGATCCACTTGTTCTTAATGCACCGCCTCTCATTTCACAGGATTAATTTGCGGCATTTTTTTTTTCAGATCAGGTTTGATTTTCCAACCAAACAGATCTGACCATCAGAGCGCTGTAACGCAACATAACTCATATCTCACACCGATGTACTGAATATAAAGTGATGTGGGAACAGTAAAATTACACAGTTTTTCCTCAGACACAAAGCTACACGCTGCTCAGATCAGTCGGTTCTCTGAAATTATTTTCTGCCTCTCAGATGTGATCCCAAGAGCTAAAACTAACACCTGACATCCTGAAATATTGGCAAAAGTGGCCGCGATGCAGCTTCAGCTGCAGGTTCAAACCATGAAACTCTCCCTGCTGCTGCTTTCTCGCGAGCTGATGAACCAGAATCTCTGCTTCTTCCTTCTTTTGTTTAGAAATGCTTTGTCTCATTTTTAATGAGGACGATTTATTCGCAAAAACGCAACGTGTTAATAAAGGTTACACAGTAAAATCACATCCGAAAGTTTCGGAGGTTCATGTTGTTTTTAGCAACGATTTTGTAACGGTCTTAAGATTACAGTACTATATTTAATACATTTTTCTTACTGTTTTTTTAATTCATTTTTCTTTATTTTTTTATGTTTCATCTGTGTATAACTGTCTTTTTCTTAATTAAAAACATGTATTTTTTCATAATTTAGGATGTTTTGGGCACTTCTCAGAGGGCTGGAACAGATTAAATCTATTTCCTTAATTTTAAATGGGGAAATTTTTTTAGAGATACGAGTTGCTCCACTTACGAGCTCGGCCCTGGAACGAAATAAACTCGTATCTCGAGGAACCACTGGTTCTATAGGGGTTAAAGAACAAAACAACTTTGGTTTTAATTTTGATGTAAAGTTGGGCATCTTTAACTTTCTTTAGAGATTGGGCGCTTTGGTTTTTGCCAATAAATGAAGTAACAAGAACAACCTTTATTGTGGTCGTTTACATTTGATTGGTCTGAAAACTTGAGATCTGTCTTTCTGTTACTTAACTGGCTAAAATGTTGTCTAAAACTGTGAAATGATTCTGATTACAGAACCTGAAGAGAGTCGCAGAAGTGTGGATGGATGAGTACGCCGAGTACATTTACCAGCGCAGGCCTGAGTACCGCCACCTGTCTGCGGGAGATATGACGGCGCAGAAGGAGCTGAGGAACCGGCTCAACTGCAAGAACTTCAAGTGGTTCATGACCGACGTGGCCTGGGATCTGCCCAAACACTACCCACCTGTGGAGCCTCCTGCTGCTGCATGGGGAGAGGTAGAGTTGCTCTTGTGCCTCAAATAAAGGAATTAACTCTTGCGTCAAAATGACATCGCCAATTTGCGATGACGTAGCATACATTTCAACATGGATAGAAAGTGGAGACTTGAAACTACATACCAGTTTTTAAATGGTGTTGATAGGCCATGTAAAACCGGAGTTATACCCAACATGTACGCAATAATTTTCCTGTTTATTGTCCTCGCATTCGATGTGCGTTTTGTGCAGTTAGAAATGGAAAAATCTGGATTTTCGCTAGTAGGAAGTGCTTGTGAATGCAAAACAAAACAAAATAATTCCCCTTTCGTATTGGTGGAAAACTGCACCATAAATGTTATGGTAACATGTTGCATTTGAGGAACAGGTTAAAAGTTGGTAAAAGTGACAAAAGATGGCAAATCTTTCCCATTATGTGCCCCTCAGTCCTGTGAGGGACAGGAACAGTTTTTGGGGGTGGCATAAAAAAGTTAATGGAATTAAATTGAATTATGAGACCTGATCGCTCTACAAACAGTTGTATAACACCTGAGTCAATTCCTGCATTTAAATGTAAATAGTTTTATATAACATTGTTATTTGCTATATTTTTACATAAGTTACATTTAAAAGTTACAACTTATATTTGTATTTTAAGTTGTAAAAATAGTTCGTTAAGCATGTTTGTGGTTTGTACAGTGAAACTAACTTTAATTTCTACTCGGATTTAAGTTTTTTATGATTTTAGCTCCAATGTGTTAATACAGTATGTCAAAATGAAGAAATAACTATACAGTCACACACACGAGGTTGTGTTGAAATAATTATACCAAACAATGCAAGGTAAACGGCTTCCAAGGTGAATTATAAAGGTAAAAACTAAAATATACCCCCGACTCTCAAGGGCAACCTAATGGGAAGTTAGGACAAGAGCTACCAAAACACATGTATTCACCAGTCACGACACGGATATCTGGGCAGCTTGAATCTGTAATATAAAGCTGCTTTCTCTTAACTTCTCCTGTACTTGACTTTTCATATGCTGGTTTGCGTGCCAGAGTTTCAGTCTAAAGATAGTTTGTCTTTTCTTGTTACTTGCATCTTAAGCAAATTCCTTCTTCTTCTTCTTCAGAATGGCAGGCAGGAAGATAAGAGTAATTACCAGCAGTTTCCTCTAAAATAACTCAAGAAGCTGTCAAAAATTCTCTCCATTTGGCTTTAATAATCCTATCTGTCTGTCATAGCAGACTGCTGTCTGGAACTGCGGAGCGGTTGCACTCAGAGCATGAATTTAATTAGAGCTTAATTGCAGTGTTCTTGCATCCCAAAATAACCCAAACTAACTGGTATAATACTACTTAAATCTGCTTGACAATTTTGTGCATTATATCCTCTGTGATTTTCATAGTGTAAGAAAAGCTCTGGTCTCTGAAGATTTAAAACTCTTGTATGAATGATGATTTTCTGCTTGTGTGATTTGTGTTGTAGGTCCGTAATGTGGGTAGTGGGATGTGTATGGAGAGTAAACACTTTGTGTCCGGGAGTCCCATCCGCCTGGAAAGCTGTGTGAAGGGACGAGGCGACGTGAGCTGGAGTCATGGACAAGTAAGAAGAACTTTGTCACATTAGACCTAAAGAGTTTGACCAAGATTAATAATTGACATTAGTCACTGAGTAGTGTGAATGGAGACTGATTAAGGCCGCATTGCTAACAGTCTAATTATGACTTACTGAACCCAAATTCTTCTGTATACAGGGAGAGTGAGAAGAAAGAACGAACCTTGTGGGCAGCTTGTGCTCACAGCGAGCACATCTAACATGCTCCCACTGACAAACTCTCTGTAGGCGGCAAGAAAGAAAACCTGTAAATCCAGAGAGCTAACACACTGACAGTGTCCAGATCATGACAAAATGTGTGCCTTCATTCAATTAAAGTCCAAAAATAGAATCCAGACATACGCTAATGTGGAGTAACTGTATTAGTGTAGTCAGGACACAGTCAGTACAGCATCGTTGCTGGTGACCTGGTGTGTGTCCACCATGTTCAGATCGCTCCACAGAAGAGGTATGCATGTAAACTGGCACAGACATGATGATTTCAGTAGACTGTGTTTAAAGTCTTGAGATTTTGGAGTTAATTGTTAATTGTACAGTTGTACAGTTATATTTGAATGTGGGCTGAGTATTGAGTTATCAGCTAGTGCTAGCAAGCTTTGCTAGCAAAATGAGGCCCATAGATTGTATGGGTGCATCATACACACATTTATCCATCCACTTTATTAACCACTATCCATTTCAGGGTTCCAGCTGTCAGATGGTTTTAATAAAAGATCCACATTCTCATCTTTTCAAGCTGTTACAACACCTCCCTTTGCATAATCTGTAAATCGTTGAGCTTCTGTACTGATAGAGCATTAAAACAGTAGAAACACAATCGAACACGTGTGTCTTCGACCCAACTGCGGAGGCACAAGTTCCAAAAATCGAGAGGTGAACAACCTGGAGAGCATACAAAGGCCCCAGCCAGCTGGCAGATTTGAACCTGGGAGCTTGTTGGTGTGAGGCTGTAATGCTAATTGCATTAATACTAAATGGTTGCATCAAAAATGCAGCTACCGGCTCATTTAAATCACTTACTGAGGTGATGCATAAAAACAGCTAGGAGCTACAGCTGCCAAACAGGAGTTATATTTATAGTACAAAGTTATAGTACAAAATCTGGTAATAGAAGTCATGGTCCTTGTCTCCATATTTTTATAACAGAATTCAACTTTGTGAAGACAGCCCCAAGTGGCCAGAGCAGAAACTGCAGGTTTTGCCACTCCGACAGCTCTAGAGGCTGTTTGATTCCAGTGTGGATGTATCCAAGAGCAACAGAAACAAACTTTTGTTTTCTTTTCGTTTCTTTTCATGGCAATTTTGTATTCTGTAGCAAAATTCCCGTGGAAAGAAATGGGAGATTTTGAAGTCTTTATCAAAGGTCTGACTTCTACTTACAGGCCATCTTTTTCCCCCCCTTGTGGACCTGCCCTTAAATATTTTATACCCTTGCACATAAAGTTCCCTTATTTTATTTTCAAAGTCGTTTTTTTGCTGCCAAAACTTTTAACGGTCTCCTTTTCATACATTAATTCAGTATTAGGCGTGCAGAAACCACACTTTGATGTTTTCAGCCTTTTTTTTTTATACGAGGACCAAAAGTCATTATTTTACAAGTTTTTAATAGTTAAATTTTCTCCATATAATTTTACCTTTGATTTCATCAGGATCTTGGCAGCCCTTATTAAAAGAAGCTGCTCTTTAAATTTGTCGATGATGTGTTCCTCTCTCCGCCCCGTACTTACTCAGAAGATTAATTACATTGCGGTCAGATTTCCCTGCTATGCCTTATACGCATTAGAAACTTCCCTTAGTTTCGATCGACTTTGTGGGACAGTCCTTATGTGGCTGAAGACTAGGCAGGTATTCATATAAGTCAACTGCAATCCAGCATCTAATACGAGTTACAGTGATCAGATATACTCCAAAAGTCTTCCTTTAACCACAAAGTTCAGATTTGAAAACATTTTTCTCAAGAGATTTCATAAATGCGCCCTTAAGTAATTGTATTTCATCAGCTAAATACACATAAATGTCACATAAATAGTGCACACATACACAGAAAAGCTTCATCAACTCTGCATTGTTCTAAAAGGACTCTGCACTCACACGTCACACCGAAGATCTCGAAGCGCAGCTCATAATACAGACTTAATGGATTGAATGTCCCCTTTTGTTTCCACAGCTGAAATACTGCGCCTCAGAGCTCTGACAGTTTAATTGCTTTAATCTGAAGATGCATTGTAGTTTAATTTGTGTCACAGTCGCAATCTGTATTCAGAGGCAGCACAAAATGCGTTCGCCGCAACTCACAGGAGGCCTCTCTGGCAGCTGTCCTTGTCAAGGCTTTTTGATTCCGCACAAGAGGAGTGGAGCAAATCATCCAGAGAGCGTTCGGGAGCCAGAGGGGTGACAGTCACCTGGACATCACAGATGGAGATTAAAAGTTTCATTTTGTATCTTTTAGTTCTGGCTAGCGGCGAGATCGCAAATCGGACTTTTTTTTCCAGCCACTGAACAACAAATCGTTTTGTTTTCTCACACAGCTGAAATATTACAAGTAGAATGGTTACACTAACAAAACAAAAACAGTGCAGTTTAGTGCCTGGTTCCCTTAAAATACATGCAAAAAAACGAATACGAGTTGTTAGCACAAGATATCTTCATTTATTGTAAATAAGATTCATCACAGCCCCTTGAGTTGACAGCAAATGCAGCTTTGAGATCAGCCGATATGGGGGAAGTAAACATTTAGATACAACAAGGACGAGATCAATCATTATGAGCGTGTGATGAGTCACTGATCAGTTTCAGACAGATAATAACCGTGTGAAGCTGTTTTCATCCATCACTGTCACAGATAAAGATATAAAGGTCAAAAAGAGAACATTTAATACAGTACATGTTGTAGAACTTTATGTAATGCTGGCTTTATTGTGTTTAGTGTTTTTAAGGTGGAAATAATAAACTGTACCTCAGCATGGCTATCCCCTCTGTACCGATAAATCTGTGCTTTTCTTGCTCTGTGATAACAACAACTACATACAAGAACGCCCTCCTGTGAGTTTCAGAAAGCAACAAAGTGTTTTTGTCTTGGACGAGAAAAGGTCAGAGCCGTTCTGTGGAGAGCCATTCCGCTTCCTTCTAATTCCACTCTAAAGAAATTGGCTATAGGTCATCTGAGTGAGCAGCAGGGTGCCCTCGCAAGGTAACCCGCAGTGAATGCAGCTAAATTGCTGAGAATTTCTACCTTCTTTTATAGCAAAAAAATCTTGTATTGAACTGCTTCATTTTGCTGTATTTTTGACACATACAGCAGGGTAACATGTTCAAAACACTGCCTCAAGCCTGATTGGTCCTTTAAGGATTTACATCAGGACACGTTCTGAAGCGTACAGGAGGTAAACCACAGCAGAGACGGTGGTCAAAGGTGACTCTCATCAGGAGGCTTCTGTTGGCTTCATGCCTGAAATCAAAATGGCAGATGCCATAAAGTGTGTCGTGGTGCTGTGACATTCTTAATGCTAAGAGAAAGGTGGTTCAGTAGAGCTGAAAGCTGTTAATAATCATAAACAGTGGAACGTAATAGTTGACTAGAAATGGCTAAAATAATAATAATAAATGAACCTTATTATATACAATAAGAGAGCAAACTTTTGTTGGAGCCTCGTCACTTCCAGTACTGCTGCTATTTTTAGATTAGTCGCTGGATTCGGACTGGATGGAAATGGAGTGGCCAATCTGACATGCATGTGGGTGGACTGTGGAAGTGAGAGTTCCCAGGAAAAAGGGGGGAACACTGCAGAGCCTTGTGCTCCTAGATGCCTTCTCCTGTTTGTCAAACAGGTCAAAAGTTCCAAATAATAATTAAAGCAAAGGCCACAATTATAATCAAATATCTTCCTGACTCTGGAAAACTATAAAACTGTATCTATAATTTTAGAGAAGCAAAACATTGGTATTTTAACCTTGTATCACTTTAAAAAGTTCTGTCCGCCAAAGCAAACGATTCTGATTCGTTTTAAGGAAGCCCTCCTTTCCAAGTTTCCTTCGCCCTGTGCTGAGGATTGTTCATGTCACGCAGAGACCGCCACGCTTCAACGTGTCTGTGCCCCGCAGGTGTTTACGTTCGGCTGGAGAGAGGACATTCGGGTGGGCGACCCCATGCACACCAAAAAGGTTTGCTTCGATGCCATTTCGCACAACAGCCCCGTCACCCTGTACGACTGCCACGGCATGAAAGGCAACCAGCTGTGGCGCTACAGAAAGGTACGACAGAGGAGATGACCGCACCGAACGACAGATCTCAGTGGAGCCATAAGTAATGTTTCTGCGTCTCTCAGCATTTTGTTCTCTCCCCCCTTTTGCAGCACAAAAACAACAAAATTGCACATGTAATTGCTACAGAATGAATGACTTCGAGAATGCTTAATCAGTTCCCAAAGATTTGCACATTTTAACTACTTCTGCGGTGCTCATTACGCGGTTTTTCTTTTATGCTCAGTTATTACAGAGGGCCACGATTCCATTGTTGTAACAATTGTGGGATTTAATGTGGCCACAAAGAGAAACATGTTGGCAGCAGCAAACGGCAGAATTTGAACGCTTTACTTCCAAAAGTAGTTTCACAGGGAACCTATTATACCCATTTTCATCTCCATATCTTTATTACTGGATTCTACGAGAGTAACTTTGCATGAGGCACTGTTTTACAAAAACCCGACGTATCAAACTGTGTGAACTGAGAGAGAAATGAGGGAAGAAAGAACACGAGAAGCTTGATAGATACCAGAGGCTCAGAAGTTGAAGGTAACAGCAGTCCCTGAGGTCTCTGTCCAGAACTGAACGGTTCTGGGATCAGCTAAAACACTGTGCAGGACCCTGAAGCTTCCACAGCTCTGGTAGAGGACCTTTAATATATATATGTCAAATAAGAAAAAGCAGAATAAGCCTGCTTTGATGGAGCCTGTGATGTCAGAGTTCTCAGCCTTTTAAGTGTCCTTCCTGTTTTTCCCCCCTTTGTCATCCTCCAGGATAAGAGTCTGTATCACCCCGTTAGCAACAGCTGTATCGACAGCAGCCCGAATGAGCGGCGGGTCTTCATGAACACGTGCAGCCCCTCCTCTCCCACTCAGCAGTGGCTGTTTGAGAGAACCAACGCCACCGTGCTGGAGCACTTCAATCGGGGCGCCAACTGAGACCCTGCAGCAGCCGCGAGAAAGGACTCGTGCAGACGTGAAGCTGCTGCTGCTGCTGTTATTGTAAATTGGGATATTCCCCATTTACCTAGCAATGAGGTGACAGCTGCTTCTGTTTGGGGTGCTGGGAGCGAGGCAGGATGGGGCATGTTGGGGGGGGGTTAGATCAACGTATTAGCTTAAGGAAAGACGGGGGTGGGCTTTGATTGATTGATTGTGTGTAAACTTGACTTTGTGAGAGGTGTGTGTTCTGTTGGGGTGCTGCTGTGGCAGTAGGTCTGTCTCACTTCCTGATTTTGATTTTAATTATCTTACATTCCCCTTCATTTCTTTTGCCTAACTCCCCCCCCCCCCCCCCCCCCCCACCTCATCCTTACTGTTCCCTCTTTGAGGGGTTTGTTGTTTGTGGTTTCTCTCTCTTTGTCCATCTACCCATTATCCACCCATCTCTCCTCCCTCCTTTTTCAGCTGGTCTGCCTCCGCCTGCATGTCCGTCTCTATCTGCCTGCATGACTGCACCTTTGCCCACCTTTTTCATTCTCCATCTCAAATACCTTTATGTCTCCCCAGCTCTGACAACCTCCCTGAGGGGTAGAACGGGGTTGGGAGGGTGGCTCCTTGCTGAGCCAAAGTCATACTGACACCTGGGTGAAGCCAGGCAGAACCACTCTGAAAATCACCTGGTGAAGTGATTCTCCTTTACAACCTTCTGTTCCCTCCCTCATCCTCCCCCCCGTGCAGCTCCCAGTGTGCAGGCGGAGCTGCTGTGAATGTACTGGGTGAAAGTTGACAAAGACGGTGCGAGGATGAGACCTTTTGCACGTGCCTCACTAATTTTTCCTAAGTCTCTACTTTCCTCTTTGTATTTATTGATTAGTCATTCACAGATTTGTCACTGTGCCACCTTCTTCTTATCTTCCTCACGAGCGAGTGCTGTCCGACGGCGGGCTTTGTGCAGGCTGACCCCTGCTGCTTAATGGTGCAGTCAGACTGGATTTTGCTTTCTTTTCCTTTCACGTCTGCGTGGATCGGGGCGAGACACTTTTGTTTCGATTGCAAATCGATCCGTCTCCTGCGGTTTGTAAGTTCAGGCTGAGCTTTGAACCACAGAATCACAAGACACCACGAAGTCCAGAAAAGCAGAGAAAGAAGGGCAGTCCTCACAATGGAAATACATTGAGACCAGGTTTTCATCATGCAAAATTTTTTTAAAAATCCAGATGATCATCCTGTTCTGTAGTTTGTCCTTCACTGTTTTAAGAATCTGCATCACTTAAATGAGAATACAGACTGTCTGTGAGGCCTCCAGAAATAAAGACGCTGAATGGAAGATCCAAGGTGAGGTCATCACACTCCAGCAAGCGCATCCTTTCAGGTCTCAAATAAAGGGAGCCATTTCAAAAAGAGCCTCAAAGCAGCGACTACGAAATCAGGAAGGAAGTGTTCAGAATCGAGTTTTAAGGCTGCGTGGTGACTGCTGTTAGCGCACTAGCTCTGCTTCTTTCTGTCATCCATACTATTAATCTTTGCAGAAAAAAAAAAAGCACACATGCTTTTTTTGTGTGGCACATACGACATGTTCGAGGCACATTTGGCTCCTGCATTCAACAATATGTACTTTGTCTCGGCTGCACCGAAAGCAAATAGAGAAAAATATGCAATTTCAAATGCACTGTAAGATTTCCCAAGGCAAACTTCTGTTTGACTGCACCATGAGGGTTTGCTTGCCATTACGGTGGTGGGAGTGTGAGTGGGAGTGGGAGTAGCTGTCACGCCTCTTCGAGTTTCTCCCTTGCTTTATGTACACTATTTGCTGCTTTCCACTCAGTCACTGAAGCGACCTGGTCACAGACGGCTGAGTAAAGGCTCTCGTCGGCGCAGAGCAGCAGGCACCGCCACAAACCGATGCCTGCCTGGATGGCCGGCCGTGTGACTGACAGGCCGGCTGATTCTCAGCAGGGCCGCCTGATTGGCCGGCCGCCAAGCCGACACGTCACTGTAGAGTACAGCGTGAGCGGGAGGAGAGACAGAAAGGGGAATTACCCCGGATAGGCTCGCTATGGTAGCTCTGGGATTGAGATGAATGTGGGGGGGGGGGATTTAAAATGTATTAAGCACTTATGGAATGATAAACTTGAATGAAATCTTAGTGCCTTTTTAGAAGAGGACTAGATGTTGCTGTGTGTAATTTGCAAAAAGCGTGCGGGGCTCAAAATGTCCAAAATAGGGAACAATTCTTCAGTTCAGGCGGAGGACTTTGCTTTTGAAAGAAGTGATCGCGAATTGAGCTCCGGTGCAGGGCCTCGAACGCACCGCTGGCTTTGTGGCTCTTGTAAAACTTTGAGCGAACACATGTAACTGCTGGCTGTGAATAGAGCTAAAAAGACTGTTGTTTTTTTTTTTTCCAGTATATTTGCTCCTGCTGTCAAAGGTAAACCACAGCCCTGAAAAGACCTTTGTTGTGTTTAAATCATGATATGATGCTGTGCTGTTTTCCCACTTATCCGATCAAGAATATTAGGAAAGTGCTGTCTTTGTTTACCAGCGTCTCCGCCTGCCTTTATAAATCTCTTGTTTCAGTCTGTTTTTAATCAAATGTTCTTTCATCCTTTTCTTTCGAGCCTGTGGTTTAACTGATGGTGATTTTGCTTGAGTCCCTGTATGACACAGTGCTTTGGGATGTTCTGGTCTGTCGCCTGCACGCCATCTCTAATCCCGTTTCATGAAGCAGAACAATGTTCAGTGTGTGCCATTTCAATAATCAGATCCAGGTACTCGGCTCTGGAAGATACCAACATGCAGTAGTAGACTCAAGGAAATGATATTCGCTTTAATATTTCAGTATTTAAGTCATAAATTTTGGGGGGGGGGGGGGGGGTACTGAGCTGTGCAACACAAAAGCAAAAGTGATTTTATCACCGTCAATGCAAACATTGATTTCTTGTTTCCAAACCGCAGCATTAAACAGTTCAGTCTTATCACATAAACCAGGAGCCCGAACTTAGAGAGCAGAGCTGTTTGAACAGAGTTGCAGTGAGATTATTGAGATGTGACAATAGAAAACACCGTGTAATAGTTAGATATCGTGCTCGAACATTACGTTGGTAAAACTTTAACTACGTTTAAAGAAAATCCCCAGTTAAATGACTGGTGTTATTTTGCAGCAAACCAACTGTAAACTACAACAACAGTTTATACTATAAAAATCTTCTGGTGCTGTAATGTTGTTCTTTGCTTAAGGTTTTTGTTTTTTGTAGTATTGCTGTTGTCCTCTTATTAAATCCACAATAGTTTGGCAGGTAAGGGGCTGGTAAATTTTAGTAAGCAAACTGGACTAATTAGTTAAAAATGAGCTGAAATTCAATCGTTAATGACCTCTGTTAGGCCCAGTGTTGCATAGTGTAGCAAAAGCGACAATCAGCCATTTATGTGAAATTTTGACCAACATGTGATGTCACGACGTATCTGTGTTGTGCAGTTTTAAAATCACCCTTCATTGAGTCCACTCTGTTTAAAAAGAAAAGAGGGAGGAGTGGAAGTCTAGAGTTTGACTCTTGACCTCAGAGTTAAGTATTTCTTTGTTTCTTTAATCCTCTCAGAGCTTCGAGCGGCACGCCTACATGCTTTTACACTCTCAGATTGTTAAAAGGTGACTGTGAATTTCTGCTTCAGACCCCACAGTAAGCTTACAGTACCAGTAGATGACCCAACAGGACCAAATTGATCAGACATCTTTTATACGCTGTAATCCCAGATATATATTTTTTTCTTTGAAGTCGTGTTAGAATTGATGGTGTAATTTGGGCTGTTTATGGGATGTTTTTCTGAAGGAATTTCTAAAACAAACACCGTCTTCTGAGAAGGGTGGATACACCAGGGAACGTTTGTGGTTGAAATGATCGAGTACTAAAAGTTACGACATGGTTCTCGAGACATGGTGTTCGAGTCTTTCATCTGTTCTTCTTCTCTGACATTTATCCTGCAGAACAGTTTATAATTCTATATGCTTTTTCCTACCAAGCCCAATTATCATGTAAACCTTTGATTAAAAAACGTGGATTCTTACATAATCATCATTACTGCCTTTTGGCAGCACATTAAGTGTAGAACTTGACTAATCAAAGAATTTTATTTTGACAGTGTGGCTGGTGTTTACGAGGTTCCTGACAGTTAAAAAAAAAAAATCACAGAACATGATTACGGAACTTGGCTGTTCTACAAAGCATTTTAGCATCTGCAGTCTGTTTTGAAGCAACAGACTTTCCAAAAAAAAACTTTTATGAATCCAACAGCTCAGAAAGCAAACAGGTAAAATCAGCTAAAACTGTAGACACATGTGATGTCATCATAAAGCTCTGCTCAATAAAAATCGACATTTGCTAATCTCCCCTTCAAAGTCGTCTTCCTGCTCATATCCTCAAACATGTTTTGTTCACTTTTATGTCCAAATTGGCAACTTTACCACGATCTCAACTGAATTGTGTCAAGGATCATTGCTGGAGATGAGAATGTTATAACTGCAGCAGTGGAGAGTGAATATTGGATGGATTTTTGCAAATTATCTGCCATTTGAAACATGTAATAATAAAGGAGCCTGTAGGATGAGCTGAATAAGGCTGCACACAGGCTTGGAGATCAGACCATGACCAACTGGCAGCCGGTGATCATGAGGGGAAAAAAATTCATATTCCCCAACCTGTTGCGATTGGTTGCTGGAGTCGATGGCAGACAGCGGGAACATGATGGGAACTGCATTGTGTTTCAGTGGGCACGATGACAGTGATGATGAACTGTTCTGCAGGGCAGGATGGGGGAGAAAACTAGATGATGATTCATCTTTACTGTGTTTTGTACAAAGTACATGAAATGAAAATGAAACTTGAACGGATCTCTCTCTCTCTGGGGAAACTTCACAGGATGTTGCCAACTGTGTCCTTTCAATTATGTTGCTGAATAGGCTTTTAAAAGCACGTGTTTGTTTTTAATCACCGTAACATGTACCTTTCTACTGCACATGTAAAGTATGTTTTTATCGCATCATAGTTTTGCCCAAATGTTTCCAATTTTTATATAAAAGTACATTTTTAAGTTGCGACATCGCCTCCCCTTCACATGTTCACAGTAAACTTTGCAGAGCAACAGGATCTTAATTTACAGGAGCAAATGTTTTTGATGCCGGTGGCCAGCGCCGGCCCGTCACACAGTGTCGTGTGTGTGTGTGAACTTTGATGTGTAGGAAAGTGTACATTTTGTATCTCCAAAAAATATCCAATATTTTTTTCTACTGATATTTCAACTGTAAAGGTGTATTTAGGTATTTAACAAACTGTACAATTAAACTGGAATTGTATGATATTTTTGCTGAAAATTGTAAAATAAAAAGGTTTCTATATTTGGACGATTGTCTGTACTTCTGGTACTTAATTTGAAAAAAAAAAGTTAGTTTTTGAATGACAAGAAAAGAAAAACTATAAATTCC
>VOQJ01033528.1:2894-15736 GCA_015052665.1 Apistogramma diplotaenia | reverse complement strand
AGTGCTGCTCAGGCTGCGCTGATGTCACACACACAGAGAGTGATGTCACACACACAGAGAGTGATGTCACACACACACACAGAGTGACGTCACACACACAGAGAGTGATGTCACACACACAGTCACAGAGTGCTGTCACACAGAGAGTGATGTCACACACACACCATTAGAGAGTGATGTCACACACACACAGAGTGATGTCACGCACACAGTTAGAGAGTGATGTCACGCACACAGAGAGTGATGTCACACACACAGAGAGTGATGTCACACACACAGAGTGATGTCACACACACAGTTAGAGAGTGAAGTCACACACACAGTTAGAGAGTGATGTCACACACACAGTTAGAGAGTGATGTCACACACACAGAGAGTGATGTCACACACACAGAGTGATGTCACACACACAGAGTGATGTCACACACACAGTTAGAGAGTGAAGTCACACACACAGTTAGAGAGTGATGTCACACACACAGAGAGTGATGTCACACACACAGAGAGTGATGTCACACACACACAGAGTGATGTCACACACACAGAGTGATGTCACACACACAGTTAGAGAGTGATGTCACACACACAGTTAGAGAGTGATGTCACACACACAGAGAGTGATGTCACACACACACACAGAGTGTACTCAGATTCATTCAGCTGCTGTCTTACATCACCTGCTCGTGGGTAAAGCATGTGTTTAGTGGAGTTTCTGCACTAATATCTGAGTGTAGAAACACTGAAACAAATAGTACAGAAGTTGTTTTTCAACTCACAACTTTTATCTCAATTTGCAGTTTTTCATGACCTCTCTAATGTTTATACAGTAGAAGCTAGCAGGGCTAGTCCAGTGCATTAGAGTGCATTATCCTTCAGGTGAGCATCGATCTGCCTGCTTTGACCCTCGTTTGCCTGAGAGCAGTTTTCCAAACAGGGAGCTGTAACAACAAGCAAGAAAGCAACATCACCTTTATCTGCTGCAGCCTGGAGTTTGCTTAATTAGTATGCAAGAAGCAAACTTTGTAGCTAACCATAAGGCATGAAATGTTCTATATTTCTTCCCAGTTTCATTTCCTCAGCATGTTGCACATTGTAACCTACAGTCGCCTTTGTCAGCCGTTAACAGCCCTGATTTGTCACACGTGCAGGTATAAACTGTGGGTCGATACCTGCTCAGAGATCTTTGGAGGGCTGGATATCTGTGCTGTCAAAGCCATCTGTGGCAAGGATGGTAACGACTACATCACAGAGGTGAGGAGGACGGGAAAGGAAAGGAGGAGTAAACCGAAGAAGTCACGATTTTCAGATTGACCGCTACGTTATTCCTGAATCACTGTGTTTATTGACTGTAGCCTTTTGTTTGGAAACGTTTGCCACACTGAGCTGTGGGAGCTGCGTTACGTAAGAGGATTAAATTTAGCATGTCTGGCCTAATTTGCACTGCTGGGACAAGAGAAACCGATTGAGGTTAACCTGAATGCACATCATGAGTCTGATAACTGATGTCTGTTGATGTTCCGACATGAACACATTTCATAATTCTGTATTTCTCTCTCCTTTATATATATTTTTAAATCTCAAATCAGTTTTCATGGTTTATAGTCTGTGTTCTGCTGTAATATGGACCTGGTCCAGCCTGTTTAGGCTGTTTAGAGATTCATGATCAGTCGGGAGAAGAAGACTGGACCTTTAAAGCTGCTTCTCTGGCTGACTGGGTGCCTGTGGTAGCTTAAGCTTCAGAAATGAATGGGGACTGGTTTCCCCCCAAAGGCAGTGAGTTGATTTAAAACAAAGCAAATCATAAGCGAATAGGCTGCAAGTAGTGCTTGCAGGCGCTCACTGGTTCTCCTGAGGCGCCTTAATCATCGAGAGGTCAGCGGCTCTCAGAGTAGCAGGCAGAGGGCTGTAATGCTATTACAAGGCTGTTAAAAAAGATAGAAGTCAAGACTACAAGGAAGTGGGGAGTAAATGATGCTTCGGAAGTGAAACGTGGATGAGACGGAGGTTCATGATCTAGAGCAGGATTCTACCAGCAGCTTGATAAGCTTGGGTTTGTAGGGCACAAACTGAGTGAGCTGATTCTCTGGATCTAGTTTAGCGGTAAGTACAGAGCATCTTAGTGACGTAGGTCGGCCCAGCCTGCTCACTTATGGGTCAGCTCATATCAAAACTGTGATAACTGGCCGTGAATAGCTGGAACCAAATTGTAAGCAGCCTGAAGTCAGGAAACAAGCTTCATTTCTCTGACAAACCGACTCAATGTTATATATAATAAACCTTTGATATGAGGTAGTCAGACAGCAGAGAGTGGTAACCAGATTGTTATTCATAAACCAATGAGACAGATAGATGCTGAGATAAGGTGACAGTATATATTTGTGTAAATTACATTATGATTACAAATCATAAACGAGGCTGCAGAGGCAGGGAGGCAACAAATGTCTCGTCATCCATCCCATACTTTTATACTCGAGGGAAAATATAGTAAAAAATAACAACACACTTACACAGTTCCCATGAGTCACTGTTTATAATGATGTAAGATTGAGGGCATATTCTTTGCTCATTAAAAAACAAAAGTGCGAGTGTGTTGTTGACTTTTGTTTCTTGTAGACGACACTTCCACCACGGTGGAAGAAAATAACTCCTGTTTATTTCCTGCTGAAAGGTTGCTCATCTTTTCATACTCGGCTCGTCTCCTGTTACGCAGGTTGTGGGTTCATCTATGCAGCTGATTGGCGATCACCAGGCTGAGGACCGCCAGCTCATCTCAGAGGTGGTGCTGGCGAAGATGAACCAAGCGCCGGCTGCCAGGTCATCTAGTGTTTCCCGCTCACCTGCACGCTCCCCTCAAGGCCAGAAGCTAGCTACTGTGCAGCCCCAACAGGTGAAGCCTTTAATGTGTTGTGAGCAGGAAAAAAATAGCATTTTTTCTACGAATTCACCCAAAAATAATAACAATACATAACTCTTTTGAAGTGGGATGGTGTCCTGTTGGACGCTGTTACCTTGTGCAGCTCAGACCTCGTTAAGATCTCACTGTGGAAGTCCTGCCCTGACCACTTAAACCTGGGACTCTGTGGGCACTCCCACTAAAGGTGGTGGGACCAGGACGTCCGCAATGTGATCTAACAATATGAAGTGGTTCTGAAGTGCATAAGGAGCACCTGCTGCTGTCTTTCACAACTTACCCATGTTTGCCTTTATTTCTTTTCTTTCGTCTTTCCAACTTTTTTCCCTCCTTGATCTTCTGTCTCCTCTCTGCCTACCAGAGTGCTGCCCTTAAGGAAGGACTGGCTGATCCAAACAGGACTTCAGGCCAACGCCCTCAGCCTCAAGGTTTCTGAAAACTATTCACCAGTGTAAACGTGCTGCTGTTGTAGCATTTCTAGAAAACTAAATTCATCACTGGACAGTTCCCTCGCTGACCTCTGCAGAGACCTTTCTGCAATCCACTAGTTGTTGATTTGAACTTGTCCCCTATCGAGCAGAGTACTGCCATGAGATCTCTGTATTGGGACTTCATACTATAACAAGATGCCCAATTATCCAGCTTACCAGCTAACTTCACTGACATGTTGATCAGTCTGTGTTGAAGGATTAAATTAGCATATTTCAAAAATAGACCTGTTTTCGGCTAAGAATTAAACAAGAAGACCAGCAGTAATCTCTTATCTGTACTGCATGCATGTAGCCACCATCAGCAGCTGCTAGCTTAGCTTAGCACAAGGTCTGAGAAAACGGCTTACCTGGCAAACACGTTACCTTCATGTGCTGCTCCGTGGCTTTCCCAGGATCTGCACTGAACAAAGCAATAACGCTGATCTTTTCAGAATGGAAACTTTGATGTGCTGATGTTTCTTTGGATAGAGCCACTCTAGCGTAGTTTAGCTAATTAGCTCCTGGGTGTAGCTTCATGTTTGCTGTATCGGTATGAGAAGGATATTCATCTACCCTCCAGCTCTTGGATGGCAGCTCCTTGAAGAGTAGGAGTACACACGCTTATCATTGTTCCTTGAAGGTAACAGTGTCCTTCATAACTGCCTCAAACGACTATAATGGTATCATGGCTCTACTTTGGTGTCACCATAAATGTGCTCGTGTGGGTCCAAGAACAGCCTTCTCTACCTGCCTTGTCTCTTTTTAACTTGTGCCATTCACTTGAATTAACAGGCAAATGTACATTACAGTGCACTTAGCCAGCATGTTCAGTTCTGCAGCTGTAATGTAAGTGTTCGAGCGTGTGTGTGTGTGTGTGTGTGTGGTGTTTGTGCTCAGGGCTGATGATTTAAAACTAAATGTGCCTACTAAACGGTGTCTAACGTGCTAAAGTAACGAAGCCATCGATGTCGGAGTCGTATTTGTCCGTGAGTTTGTGTTTGCATGCTTGTTCACTGTTGTTCCTCATTTTGCATGGATGTGGCAGAGAAATATCAGCTTTTTATGTCTTTCTACAGTTAAACGTGTGCCTATGAGTATTAAGATGTTCAGCTTCCTTTATTTTAATTATGCATTAATAACGATCCCAGCAATACACTGTGAAAATAAATTGTGGATGAATAATATTCGATTTTTTTTGTATTCTTGAGTGAAAAGTAAGATAACTTGTAAAGCTTGTGATCACTGGGCTTTTCTAAGAATTGGCCAGCTCAGTTGGGTTTCTGTGATTTCTGCTTAATTCCTCTTAATAATCTTTAAATTGCATATTTATGCTAAACAAATTGATTTCTTTCTGCTGAGTAACAAAGGCCCCTTTTGCAAGATCTGAATTTTTTGTGAGTACCTGCTCGGTGTTTGTGTTTGGTTGTAAATAAAGCTTAACTGTTTCATGCAGCACACAATATGGTTTCCTGGCGATTAAAACGCCTCATTCATTAAAGTTTCAGTATATTTTTCTTTGTCTGCATGATCATTCCTCATTTGCTTGGATCCAGACCGTTGAATTACTAATATTTGGCTTCATATATTATGAAGATTTTGATTTATTTTCTTAAACCTTTCTTTCTTTCTTCACTTAACAAAATATCATCTAACTCCGGGTTTGTAGCCAAGCAAATTCTTACTGTGTCACCCTTTATGAATTATGTTTGTACAAATGGTATTTTCTTTGGTTTCTATGCGTCGTGAGTCCCAAGCAACCATTGGGATGCTTTATGACAAACTGATCAAACGTAAGACTCGTGGCCAATTAGCTGCCTGACAGCAATGAATCTCTGATGTGGGATGAATTTTCATGAAGGTTTTGTAATGAGTGAAAAACATTAAGAAAAGTTCACAAATACATGAACAGGAATCTGTTTGTATTTTGCAAACCGTGCTCAAAGAGGCTTTATAATTTACATGCAGTAATTCTGTATTCAGGAAAATGAATTCCCAACTGCTGGAAACTCATCCCTGCTTCCAGCTCAGCTTGTTCCATCAGCTGATCGGTCTGTGCTGCATGTGGAGTCACTCTGCTGCCTGTGTTTGACTCACCTGTTTGAAAGCAGCATTTCTTACTTAGTTCTTGTCCTTTGGTTGTCCTTTCTTATCCTGTCACTGCCTGTTTTAATAGCCACACCAGCACTGGTCACATGAGTTACTGTGTGCAGCACTTGGCATGATAGCTGAGCCGCCACACCTTCTTTTAGCTGCTGTTCTGCCGCCCCCTGCTGGTCATCACAGTTAAAACAATGAGCGCCTGCTTTGCCCCAGCCCACTCCTGACAGATTAGTTTAGGATTTCTATGAATGATCGAGGTCATTATGTGAATTGGCATGTTGAGATTCCAGCTCATTTTATGTGTCATGTTCTGCTTTGATCTTTGGTGAGTGTTACAAACGCCTGGTTGTCCGACGCTGCACTAACAGGCTCCAGAATCTGAAATAATGATGCTTGTTTTGTTTTTATTAACCCCCTTTTTGGATTTTGGTGTTGTATGGCTGTCGAAGTGCAGTTTAACATAACTGTGTTTCTATTTTTAGGTGCACCACTGAAAGCACAGAGTGTGGACACGTCATCAGAATCGGCTAAGAGAACATCTGAACCAGTACCAAAGCCCAGCCAGGCCCAGAAACCCGCTCAGGCTCAGAAACCAAGCCCAGTGCAGAAGGCCGCCTCAGTTACAAAGCCTCCAGTACCGAGGCCTCCCCCAATGACAAGAGCCCCATCTGTCACAAAGTCGACCCCAGATTCTGCTTCCAGTTCAGCCAAAGCTTCACCATCATCCCCTGCCAAAGCACTGGCAGCTGCACCTCCAGGCTCTCCACCGACCAAAGCAGCAGCCACAGCTTTAAGCTCCTCTCCAGCCGTGGCTCCAGCTCAGGCCTCTCCTCCAGCCTCCCCTCCAACCACAGAGCAGCCCAAGCCCCAGCCTCAAGGCTCCCCATCCCCAGCGCCTGGCAAACCCAAAGATCTCCCCCCCAAACCCACACCGCCTGCAAAGCCCATTCCTCCTGTGCGCAGGAATTCCAAGCCGCAGCTCCAGCCTAAGCCACAAGCTGCACCTCCTCCAAAAGCTTCACCCGCACCCCAGCCCACTGCCCAGGCACCAGCTCAGGCTTCAGATACGGCCGCAGCCCCCGCCCCAGCACAGATTCAGTCCCCAGCCAAAGCCAGTCAGTCCCCGCCTAGCGTCCAGTCCCCAGCTAAGGCTCCGGCTCCGACCAAGCCGGCCGCTGCCTCCCCAAATCCAGAGTCAGTCCTCGCTGAAGCAGCCGCAGCACCTGCTGAGGCCCAGGCACCAGGGGAAGAACAACCGCAGCAGAAGACCCACCCCCTCCTGAAGTAAGAGCTGATTATCAGCACACTGTTGCTTATGTAATGGACTATACTTTATATAGTGTAAAACTGGCAGTAGAAATGTAATAATTTATGTCACCATTACCACTTAAATTATCAATGGAATTTGTGTTTTTTTTTTTAAATATATTTATATTTACAAATTTAGTATATGTGATGTTCTGGCCTTCTTACAAATTCCCACCTTTTCCCTCAATTTCCCTTCTCTAATCAATATTCACATACACATTCCATAATTCCTCACTCCCCCTTTTCTCCTTCCGATTGTTCTCCTCTGCATTCCCTTCCCAGTAAATCCCAGTCTCTGACCAATGCCTTCAACGCCTTCAGCGACTCTTCTTTCTTCCGCGGGGTCTCGAGCTCCGGAGGCGACGGCCAAGAGGAGGCCAAGGCCGAGACCATTCGCAACCTCCGGAAGTCCTTCGCCAGCCTTTTCTCTGACTAGACACGCCTTCCGTTTACCATTGGCCAGTGATGACTTGATTGACATTAAGTGTGAACCAGTCTGAGATTAAAGTTTATGTGTTAACTGTACTGTATTCCCTCTGTCCCGGTCCCTCTTCTGCTCCACGTTCAGCTTCCCTGTGTGAGTGACAGTGAGACCTGCTGGGGCGGATGTTCAGTGAAGGAACCCAGACTAATAGGTCTGAAGGAGTTAAGTCATTGATATAGAAAATATTATAATATAGTAGAAAGAATAAAAAAATATTTTTCCCAGAGCACATAAAGGAACCGAGTCTAAGGTATAATGAAAATATAATATTAAAAACTACAGATGGAATGTACATAAAGTTTATATACAGTATATAAATACAGTATAATCATCACTATAATGGAGATAAGCCAATAATTTCAAAAATCAGCAGCACTTTTTGATTAGCTTTAGTCAGTGACATAACTCTTTCATTCAGTAGCTGGATTTATACAAAAAGCTTCTGACGTGTGACACTTTGATGGTTTGACTCGACGTTGCTTAGTGACGGGGGGGTTTGTTCCTGTCTGTGTAAATCCAGCCGTCGTGTCTCTGGGCTCGTCATTACTGCCCCTTCTCGTCCTCGAACCCTGGAGTTCATTTGTGTGTGTGTGGGGTCGGGACACGTGTGCGCTCACCTGTGTTGTGCATGGCTCCTCTCAGTGTGTGACTTCGGGAGCAGGTGGGGGGGGGCTCCATCAGTGTTAGATTTCGCCCTCTGTTGCCTCTCTCTCTAGATGTTGTAGCCTTATTGTGAACATGTTTTCAATCCGCAGCTGTGTTTGTGAGCTGTGTGGACTTGGGTCGTTTACATATTAAAATGTATTCATTCACTCCGGAGCTGCATGCTGGAGTCGATGAAGGCATTTCAATCCGTAGCTCATGTCTGTAGTTGTGACTGGTGGTTCTTGTTTCACCTCTGTGTAGATCTATCAACAGTATTGTACTTTGTTGGTTATTCTCATGAAAAGACATTGAGACAGTAGTGCAATAACACCTCGACATGACTGTTGAGTGCTGTCACCCTATTATACTCTCATACATACGGGATCCGTGTATGCGTTGGATACCTTACTCCTACATTCCCTTTAAGGTTTCTTTCTGCGGCGACTCTCCAGGTTGCTCTTTATGTGCATCTGATCTGAGTAATATCACTAACGTTGGTGTTTGTCCTCGTGTGTATAAGTGCAATGAATTTGATGCAACCTGGGATGAACCCACTACCTTCACTGGTCTTTTTTTTAGTTCGGTTGCAGCATTTCGAGAACGTGTGTAAAAACAAACACTATGACCTGCGTATGAACCTGTCCGCTTATCCTTTTCCAGTAGTATGTTGCAAGTAAACTAGAGCATATTGTATTTGTCAGAAGTATATTTATTTTTTGTAATATATTGATTTATTTATTTTTGAGGCTACATATTTATGGTAAAAGTATAAAATGTTTGTTTTATATTGTGTTTTTATTTGTATTGCAATCCTGCTTTGCATGATCTGGTGACTGTTTTTTTTTCTGTACAGATAAAAGTTAATAAAGACGTGGTTCCATCATTCCACTGATTCGCTGAGATTCGTGGATTCATGGTCAGTGTTTTCTTCATATGGGCACATCCATTTCACAGTGGACGTGGATATTTACCAGACACGAGCTCATGAAAAGCTGCTGTTGAGTGGACTAAACGCTGACCTGCTGTGGCCGCTGCTTCGTCGGGTTACAAACTGCACACTGTACCTGAAGAACTACATCTGCCCTTCTCATTGCTAACAGCTTCTTTTTCTTCTGGCTGCTTTCTTTAGGGGATCGTCTGTTTCCATCTCACCTGCCAGTCCTTAAATGTTGCATTGCTGAGACTGTAATGAGTAATATCAAAAAAGATCACTATGCAACTGCTTACACAAAATTTTGACTTAGGTGTCAACAGCCATGAGATCCTGTCAGAAGTCTGAAGAACTGGAATAAATTTATGGCTTGTTCAGCTAATATGTATATCTAATTTACAAGATATGTTATTTCAATGTCTGTGTGACAAAACTCTCAAGCAACATAGCATCTGCTGTGCACTGCAGTGAGGAGAACCCTCTGCACCGGAGAACCCTCTGCACCGGAGAACCTCTGCACTGGAGAACCCTCTGCACCGGAGAACCCTCTGCACTGGAGAACCCTCTGCACTGGAGAACCCAAACAGCCACATCGACAGGACGAGAATCAGCTGTGCGTCGGCACCTACAGGAGAAGATACTCTTCCAAGGACGCCAGTGTTCACGTTTTGGACAAACAGATGGTTTGAAGGAGGAGCTAAAGACGCCACCTGTCTGTCACCCAACTACAGTGCAGCTGTAAGCTCCCTTCAGGTGACCTCAATAGAGTGGGACAAAGTTTCACAGTGGTTTCACCTGGAAACACTGATTAAATGTGAACCACTGACACATGTGATTATGCACATGAACAATAGTGGGTCAACGGCCACCACAGGGGACGACCCCACTAGGGTTTAAATCCCTGGGACTCTCCACCACTTGGTTTTAGAAGTGAAGAAACCTCTTTTGGTAATTACCATTACTGTTAATTTAGGGCAGCTGTGACATAAACCCTATAGTGGCTCTAAGAGTGGTCTAAGAAATGTTTTAAGCACGGCGATAGACAGACAGATAGATCGATAGCTCGATAGATAGATCGATCGATAGATCTCGAACAAAATGAAAAAACAGCAGTAAAACTCCCCTCTAGATTCCCCCCGCCCGTTTCCAGTGAAGTCCCCATGAGACAGGGAAAATACCCGTCACAAATATAGAAATGTCAGAATACTATAAAGGAAAATAGTCGAGAGCTTTCTGATGTTCCAGATCGGTACAATATTTACATTTCATGATCATTAATACCTGAAAGTAGAAGAATCATCATATTAAAGGCAGCCAGTGTCACAACAAATGAATGTGGCACTGTGGTATTTTATTTAAGGGGCCACCAGATGGCGCTGTGTACATGTGACTGCGCTGTCAGTTGTGTACTTGTCATTCCTCAATAGGCTTTTTACTTATATTTATTACACCATTTAAAAATACCTTACACACTCTGACCGCGTCTAAACATATCTAAACTATTGTGTAAAACAACACTATTGTGAGCTTCTGATGGCGAAGGTTAAAAAGTGGTTGAATGCAGCCGAGCACTGGCACACACACACACACACACGGCCATCTCCAACACAGCAGGCATTTATGAATGCAGACATGAGTAAACGCACATACTGTTCTTTATCATTTTTTCTCATCCTGCTCTTTCATATCCGGCCCTTTAATCTCACACTTTTGTCACACTTAAAGAAGAGAAGTAGCGGAAGAGCCCTTTTTCATATGTGCCACTTGCATTGTTAAGCCTTTAACATAAACCGCAGCACTTACATGTGAAGCAGGACTTCTGTCTATAAAGAGACAGTGTGTTTACTGTATGCAGCCTGAAAACTGACAAAATCAGAGGCTCAATCTGAGTTCACAAAGCATTTCAAAGTAAAAGCAGGTTTAAGTGATTTAATAACATCTCATTTAAATGATTAAAAACAGAACCAGTTCTGACAACATGAAACACACGTACAGATGCACTTAAAACACACACTTTGCTTTTTGCTTCTTGGTCACCCAGTCAGCAGAGATGTGTGGGAACGTCTCCATCACGCTGCTCAAAGGGACGTGGATGTGGGCGGCTAACGCACCAAGCAGGCCTGTACTGGCCAAATCCTGTTTGTCTTGGTGCTCATCCCAACCTGCTGCAGGGAGAGAAGGGAGATTAAATGTTATAATGTAAAGATTTAGTTCATCTGTCATGCAGCATATGCGAGCACGGAGGGACAAATGAAGCCGGTTTGTCCGATTTCTTCTGCCAGGCTTTTATTAAGACAGGTTTCAATTTCCTCAGTAAAAACCACATCAGCTTTAATCAGCTCGAAGCCTGAAAAACGACGAGTCTTTTCCACTTTGTAACAATCGCAGTGTCACGACAGTGGAGGAGCCCTGTTGTGCTACGCGAGGACTTTGATGATGAACATTTTCAGATACCAGAGCACCAATCTGCTGGGATTCGACTGTAAACAATCAGAAATTATTGCTCTGCTTTGTTTGTAACAGTCAGAGTCTCAGGGGTGTCATTTCTTTTATATCTCTGCAAAAGAAAAAAGATCTGCAACAGGATGATGTTAAACATATGAGACATAGTGAGGAAATGTGTGCATGTACGTGCATGTGTGTGTGTGTGTGTGTGTGTGTACCCAGGACTGTAAATAAGCAAACTGTAGCAGCTGTCTCAGTCCACCATACTGAGTTATAAGAGATCAAAGGCAGCTAAGCTGAAGCTCAGTGTTGCACAGTGAAGGTAGCATCATTGAAACAGTGTTTTAAAGGCATGATGTTCTCAGCAGTGAGCAGCAGGTTTCATATGTTGTGCCGTGTTGTACTGCTTCAAAAACAGGCTGAGAAGCTGCACACACAGCGTCTTTGAGAAGTAACACCAGCAAGTATCTGTTCACACATTTGGTTTAGCTTGCTTTACTTTGGTTTTGACACAAAACACCACTACAGTTTTTGGACTCGTTGCTACTTTTTTTTTATGTAAAAACCTTCTAAGAATTCCAGCACATTTATTAGTTGCAATCACAGTGACACTTGTTGTCTGGGAGATAACATTTAATAACTGAGGTCTCTATTGCAAGCTAAAGATTATGGTTTCCTGACACAACTTCCTGAAAAACCATGAATGCAAACCGAGATGTGTAGTCCTGCACACAGTTTGAACTTCATACCCGGCCACCTCAAAGATTAAGAGCTGCTTGTGACAGGTGAGTGAGGGGGGGTGGGACGGGGGGTGTTATATCCTTAACGTGTTGTGCTTTCATTGCGGTCTTTTTCACAGGCCTCTTTGAGCCCTGCTGTTGGTAGCCAGCAGTGCTCGTTTTAATCTGAACCTTCAATGAGTGTTGAAATGTTTCATTTGCAATCTTCAGCATGGCTCCTTGTGTCTGCAGTGAGTGAGGTACTTACAGCAGTCAGACTGTACAAGATGTGATTTCGAGATAACGAAGAACCGCAGCTGCTCTCAGCCAGCAGATTAAAAAGAGTAAATAAATGTCCTGTCGATTCTGCAGTGTCTGACTTACAGTTAGAAACAGAGTGAGTGTGAAGATCCTGTAAAGATGCAGCACTTCTGTTCACTGCACCCGTCTTTGCAGTAAGCTGAGTTTCAATGTCTGACTGTCCGGATCATGTTTCATGAACTAAGTGATACAACAGAGCATCAGCTTCAGTAAACACTTGTGAGCATCGACAGGATGTTATCTGTTAAACAACACTGGCAGGATTTCCTAGTGAGCTCGATGACTTAATTGCAGAATGATCACTCTCTTGTCTTTCAGCAGGTGAATTCAGCCCTGTGTTCTGAGAGCAGAGCAGAAATGTGACTGTAATCACCGAGATGCTCATAATCTGTAAACTGACTGAGGGGGGGGGGGGGGGTCGAGCGGGCAGAATAATTGGGGGTGGACGGGTGCCCTCCCTCCGGGAGGGAAAAAGGGGGTGGGAAAAGCTTTGTTACGGGTAATACTT
>VOQJ01033526.1:11835-25490 GCA_015052665.1 Apistogramma diplotaenia | reverse complement strand
ACTTATATCTGCTTTTCAAAATGCATTTTAGCTACAATAATTAAGCATTGAGCATTCACAGTTGTATTTTCGCAGAAAATGCATTTTATCTAGTTCTGGCAATCATGAAGTACTTTGCAGCTTTCCTGCAAACTAATCGGCCACCAGGGGGCTGCAGTTTACACTTCAGCAATCAATAAGCTACTTTTTTTTCCCCACTATGTGTTTATATGGAATTGACATAGTTATCCAGCTTCCACAGTATCAATATTATCTCTTCCCTATCTGTGTAATAATCTGACAGATATAAACAGAAAATAATTATCTGAAGTAAACTGAAAATGTGTGTGTGTGCACGCGTGTGTTTACGCAGGCAGATGAGGCAGAGGCCACCTACAAGACGTGTATAGCAGACGCCGCCACTCAGCAGCAGGAGCTCGAGCACACGAAGGTCACAGTGCTCAGGCAGCTGCAGGACATCATCAAGCAGAGTGATCAGACCATTCGCTCGGTCAGAACAAGCGCCTCATCGAGATTAAAACATCGAAGCCGCAGCTACAAATGCTCATCTTTCACAATCTAATCTGTTCACCACCAGGCGACCATCTCCTACTACCAGCTCATGCACATGCAGACCGTAGCCCTGCCCGTGCACTACCAGACTCTGTGTGAGAGCAGCAAGCTGTACGACCCCGGCCAGCAGTACGCCGCTCATGTGCGCGACCTGCAGCTGCCAGGGCAACCGACTGTCCAGTACACATTTGAAACCTACTCCCCCTCCAACTCATCATCACAGTAAGAACTTCCTTATCCTCAGTTATTTTGTTTAAAGTTTTAGGGGGCCACATACCCCCTGAGGGGAGAGATTTTTTTTTTCCCAAGGACCATGTTTCTTTGAGCACAAATATGGTTGTTTGACAGGTTCTTTTAAGGTCGAGAATCCAAGTCAAGAGTGTAATCCTAAGCGACAGCACTAGAATCAGATGTTTAGACTAAATACACAGTGTTATACCACTGATGCTGTAATTTGTACTAAAAATTCCACTTCGAATACATTTGCAATCTCAAAATGCCAAATTGTTGCAGCCACGGTCACAGGCCGAGGAACGACAGCTTCAACAACGACACACACGCGAGTCAAGCAGACAGCCCTGCCGTCCACGTGGAAGCAGCAGCCGGAGACAGCAGAGACACAGAAGCCCGGCGTAAGAGTACGTGCATCCAGTGCCCCAAAGATTTAATCGTACCGCTGGTCAGGGAAATCACACCTGTCACTCAGACGTGTGACCTGTGACTGAGCTGATGCCTGTTAACTGAATCAGTAATGTTAAAGCGAAGTCCAAGATGTGATCGCTCTCATGTTGTTATCACAGGACAGGGCCATAAGTCATGGGGCTCAACAGTGAGCGACGACAGCATCGTAGGAGACGGAGGCCTGGATTCTCCCACTGCCAGCACGAGTGAGTGTAGACCTGTTTTTGTGCGAGTCTGTAACACAAGCTGCTGAAATGTGTTCCGAGGGAGATCCAGTGATGTTAAACTGTGCTTATATATTTTAGGCGACATCAGTAAAATTGTCCGGACTTCATCGACTGGAACAATGTCGTCCAATGAGGATGCAGACGAGAAAGATGGAAATGTGCCTTCATTTGAAACTTCAAGTAAGACTCACCAACTTTAACATGGACAATGAGTCAAGTGGGGATTTTGTGAAGTGTGTGTGTGTGTGATGGAGGTCATTCTGCGCAGATATTAACGGCATGGATCCAGACGTGGTGGTGTCCACCGGACCTTTCCGTAACATCGGCCTCTCCAAAGCAGCCCTGACCCACCGACTGAGGAAGCTTCGGGCCCCCTCTAAGTGCCGTGAATGTGACAGCTACGTTTACTTCCAGGGAGCCGAGTGTGAGGAGGTGAGCTCATCGTTTCACCTAGCAACAATGCATCCAATTACAATAATAATCCACCTTTTCGAAGCACATTCAGTTCAAAATGCCGAGACAGCAAAGTGCTCATCACAAGACTCTGCTAACCAGTGTGTGAAGTCACGGTGATTACATCCATTTTCTATGCTTATTGCAATCATAAAGAAACATCTGACATGAGAAGCTACATGTCACTCTTATTACAACACGGTTCGTGTTTGAGGACAGGAACCTGGCATTTCCACAGTGTTCCAACAAATCATCAAGAGACGCAAACAAGAAGTAGAGAGACTGTAAAACCACAACATTCAGGCCACAACTGCAACAGGAACATGCAGTGATGCATCTCCATTTCTACATCTTTCCCGATGAATACGTCTTAATAACGTCACTGTGAAAATGGATACTTTGTTTTTAAGTTCTTATGTAAGACATCATTTGGATGCCACTGCACCACACTTTGGGTTTTTTTGCTCCTTTCAGCAGAATGATTGCTAAGTTTCTCTCTCTGCTTGATAATCGCTTCGATTAAAACTGTAAAATTATAAAATTCTCATCTTTCAGGAACAATTAGAATTTTCTCTGAAGCCCAAAATGGTTGAAGAGTTACAGCAATGTGAAGCACACATAGTAAACTCCAGGAGGAGCTGATTAAATAAACTTAACCTGCCTCACAAACCTAAATAAAGGTTTGTCTAACAACACGGTTGGACAATGTTCATCATGGCAGCTCTTTCCTGTTTTTCTAGTGTTTCCTGGCATGCCACAAGCGCTGTCTGGAGACTCTGGCCATCCAGTGTGGTCATAAGAAGCTGCAGGGTCGTCTGCAGCTGTTTGGCCGAGACTTCGCTCAGGTAGCCAGTGCTGCCAGCGACTGTATCCCCTTCATCATCACAAAGTGCATCTCTGAGATAGAGAGACGAGCACTCAAGATGAAGGTGAGGAAATGTGTGTGTGCTGTACGTTGAAGGGATGGATGCTGGTTCTTTGAACTGTCGGGTATAAATCTCTTCCCTTACCTCTTTCCAGGGCATCTACAGGGTGAACGGAGTGAAGACCCGCGTGGAGAAACTGTGTCAGGCCTTTGAGAACGGAAAGGAGCTGGTCGAGTTGTCTCAGTGTTCGCCACATGACATAAGCAACGTCCTCAAGCTTTACCTCAGACAGGTGGGCAGACATGTTTTCACCTGGTTTTTCTGCTCAGCAGAATCAAGTAGAACATTTTGTCTGACAGTTATGGTTGCCTTTTTGTTTTTTATTGCCTTGTTTCTAATATTCTTCTATATTTCTATAAACCAACAAAATACATTTTAAATGGTATTTTATACATGAATATATATTTATATTCATGCAAACATGTGGTTTGTGAACTGATTTTCTTAGACTGACTCTGAATCATTTAAAAAAAAAACACTTGTATTCTTTCTATAGTTATGAAAATTAATGTTCTCTTAATTAATGAATACCTTGCTTGAAACATGGGGAGCCAGGGGGCTTTTGCAAGTAATTCTAAAGGGGTTAAATATTTTATACTTGAGAGCTTGCAGAGATCATTCATTCATTTGGTTGGCGTGCTCACCTTTAAACCAGTATCTCTAATGGAGCCCTTCTGCCGTTTCCTTTGCTCCCAGCTTCCAGAGCCCATTATGCCTTTCCGCCTGTACAACAAGCTGATGGGTTTGGCGAAGGACAGTCTGCATAATGAAGGCGACACACCAGAGGGGGAGGACGCAGAGTCGAGCAGCACTAACCCAGCAGTGAGCAGAGGGCCGGAGCTGGTGGATCTGGGCCCAAACACGGACCCAGAGGTCCTGGTTCTAGTGGACAGTCTGAAGGAAATTCTAAAGGAGCTGCCCAAGCCTAATATCGCCACGCTGCGCTACATAATTCGCCATCTTCGAAGGTCGGTAATTATGCAAGTCATATTAATAAAAATAAAGCTTCTGTTAAGCTAACCATCCTGTCTCTTCCTGATTCACAGGATTGCAGAGCTGGAAGAGGATAACAAGATGAGCCCCAGCAACCTGGGGATCGTGTTTGGGCCCTCTCTAATGCGACCCCGTCCGACCGGAGCCACGATATCCCTGTCCTCTCTGGTTGATTATCCCCACCAGGCACGCATTGTGGAGGCCTTCATAGTCTTCTACTCGTCCATCTTCCAGTCCAAAACCTCTCAGACCAACAAAGCTTCCCGTTCTGCTTCCACGCCGCAGGTACGACTCAAGCACATGGTGTGTTTGCTCCCTGCTGAGCTTTTTTGAGCCTCTTATATGGGACATTTTAGGAGATAAACGCAACTACATTTTTGTTTACTACACAACACAAAATATTTGCTCTTTCTGCATATATCATATCACGAGAACAGTTTAAGGAACTTTAAGGTTGTAATAAGCCAGTTAGTAACAAGCAAGAGCAAAACCAGGTGCAGCTTTCTTCAGAAATTCTACAGTTAGATGGTTTTGTGGTCGGGATCCATTTGGATCCATTTTCCTTAATTAGCATGTGTGATGTCAGTGGTATAATGTATTTGAACTCTTCACAGCACATTTCTTGTTGATGAATTCCTCATCGCTTATGATTTCAGGAAAATATCACACAAGACAAAATGGCGCCCCCTGCTGACGAAGAGGATGTGAGCAGAGAGGAGCAGATTAAACCAGAGTCTGACAAGACTGAGGAGGGATGTGGTAAGTTTTTATGAAAGCGAAGTTGCATAATTTTGGTGTAAATGACTTCCCACCTTAAAATATCATATATATACATTTAGCACTTCTTTATCGGCATTCAGGAAGTTCTTTGGGGTCACTGGGCTCCAGTGAGCAGCTCCCAGATTCTGACTCTGAGCTCGATGAGAGGACTAAACACTCCCACAGCCTTAGGAAGCAGGAGAGCACGAGCATAGACGATGACCAGCTGAGCTACAGGGACAGCTTGGACCTGTCCAGTCAGTCTGCGACCCACATCGAGCCTGAGCAAGATGAGGATCAGGAGAATCCAGAGGGAGAAGAACCCCCCGCTCTGCCAGACTGCGCCCCCCCAGAGGACGACAGGAGAGAAGAGCAGGATCTGAGTGCTTCTCTGGCCGAGCTCAACGTCAATCAGTCCAACAACAACAACCACCAGCCATGCTCTCCCGTGCTGAGCCTGTCGGGCCTTCCGCTGGCACCTCTGTGTGGAAAGAAGTTACCACTGACGAGGAACCGAGACAGTGAGCCTGAGTTTGTCTAATATTATCAACTGTTTGTTTTTTTTAATGTGAAATTAAACACGCCCCTGAGAGGGTCGCCTGTATATCAAGGTCAAATTAAAATTTTAATCTCTGTAGATGTTTGTTCCTGTATCGGTGTTTGCTGTGGCAGCGAAGCTTCCGCTTGCTTGCCGCTCTTGCAATTATTGGCATTTCAATATATCTGACTCGTGATTGAAAGATGTAACTGTTGTAAGTTTGTATTAAGTGTTTTTTCCCGCTCGGACACCTTGTGGTAAGTTGCACCTGAATATGTAATGTGCAAACTTTTCAAGCAGTTTCCACTTTTTGAGTGCTGCTGGTTTTTATTTCAGCTCTAAGATTGAAAATAAATTTAGACATTCTGTATTTGTGCCTTATGGATGTGTGGTCTATTTTAATAAAGATTATTTTCTTTTAAATCAGTAATTTTATGATTTGTAATTGGCAGATTTCAGGAAAGAAAACTCTGAAACTGGGCAGGTAAAATGTAACCAGTGCAGTTGCAACCACAGCACCATGTGTGGTGTAGTAGGGGGGAGGGAAACAGGAAGTGTCGAATGTAGGAGGTGGTAATCTGATTTTAAAAAGTCAGTCTGTCGTAGCAGAAACGGCAACAACATGCCTTTCAAGAGGAAAAAAAAGGTAAGCATCTACATTACACCTCGATGGACACTCGATTATTAAACCTAGAACTTATTTAAGCAGCACAACAATTCAAAATATCGACTTAAACATTTCAATTTTGAATCATTTATTTTACAAAATCAGTAATTCAGTTAAAGATTCTACAGACACAAGCAGGGCAATAATCCAATGATAAGTAAAGTTGTCGTGCTGGGATTCCTTCACTGGTCCTATGTGCTGATCCCAGAGAAGAACTACAAAAGAGAAGAGAATTTACAGCTTCTCCTCTGTTTCCACAAAAAGTATTTAATGTTTCACTTTAATGTGCGCTTTGGTTGAAACTCTTTTGGCTGCTTCCTCATTCTCAGGAAATACACAAGTCAAGAACAATAAGGTTTAAGAACCAGAGCGGTATTTATGAGCTTTCAGCTGTTGGAGGACATTTAAATGCACACCTGTCACTGGACCAGCCGGTAGGTGATGTACCGTCCAGCTGTTTCACTCGGTCTGATGATCTTCACAACCTGGTGCCAGAAAGAGCAGCATTTTTATTTTTTTAGTGGACTGAAAAGACACTACCGTCCTGTTTTTTGTTATTTGCATGAACGCTCTATGCAAACACATTCGATGAAAATTTAAAACATCAAAATAGCTTCTCCTTTGTCACTAGTTTATGTTCTGAAATTTCAGCTCAAACATTGTAATGTTTAACAGATTTAAAATATTGTCTTGTAAAAAATAAAATAAAAATTAGCCTACATTTTTGTTCACTCAGAGTTAAAATAGTGTGTAAGATGTGTTACCTGTCCTCTTTTCAAGCCAAAGTAACGGGCCACAGGGTCGCCGGCCTGAATCCTGGGCAACTGGCTTTCTTTGAGTTTGCTGAGGTAAAAAAAGTTAAGGGCAACTGTACAAACTGTAGCAGCTCCAAACTGATTTACTGCAGTGCAGTGTGTGTAAGGATACTATCTTGCCAGAAGTTCTGTCAGTTCCTCTTTAGTCATGACGATGTGCTCTGGCACAAGCTGAAGTTGAGAGACAAATGCAAATCCAGAAATGTAAAAGACATATGTAGAGACTAACGTAGAGCACAGTATGCTGCTTACCTCGTGCTCTGTGATGTTGATGAGCAGCTCCTGTTGTAGAAACTGCTCCAATATGTATTTGGGCGCCATGTCGACTAGAGACTGTGAGGGATTCCCATTCATATATTTACAATCAGGACGGCGTCCAGTTTAAGAGACTTCTTCCTTTTCATCAACATTAAACTGATGTTTACCTGTTTTGCTGAAGGTGTCATGCCCATCTGAACAACAATGATTGCTCGTGTGATGTTCTCCTCCTGCATCCTCTGACAATACATCTTAATTGTCTTGATCCCAACCTTAGGCTCCTCTGAAAGTGGAAAAATGACATAGCTACACGTGCCATATGCCATACACAAACATTTAGGTCTTATCATTAACTTGGATTACTGGGAAATTACTGGGTGCGGTCACTTAACTTTATGACTTCACTCGTTACAAAAAAAAAAACAAGATTAGGGATCCACCTACCAGGAAAGAAAACAAACATCTGGTCTGTGGGGTCATCATTGTGTGCCACCAGGACGGTGAGGTCTGTACGTCGGGGACGCCCCTCACTGGGCTTGTCTCCAAACTGACTCTTGAACTCTTCCAGTGTTTGGTCCAACTCATCTTGCGTCACCAGGTAGCCTCTGTCATGGCATAGCTGTGGGTGGAAATGTGATGAAATTAAGTGAGAAAATAAAAAGACAAAAAAATTTAATGTAACCTAGACGTTTTGTGTAGACTGTGGGACAAACACGTTTCTCTACTTTGTGCCTCCTTTTCTCCTCTGTCCTTCCTGCCTGTGGCCTAGAAATTTAATCTTGAAGGATTCCTAAAGTGAATGAGTCAGGGATGCAGGTGGCTTGATTGACCATGCAGCACATAAAGTCTTTTCACTTGCGGCATTTGAAACAGGCTGGGATGCAGCTCGAATAATGCAAATCAGAAATAGGACTTGCAAATATGTGTTCCTATTTATAAGTTAGTAAATTAACCATGTGATCAAATTCACTCCATCCATTTTTTTGCAGCTTTAAACAAATCATGTTGCACTGAAATTGCTTTAACATAAATGTATAGAACCAATCAAAAGCTTGGATGCTCCTTCAAATTCAGTGTTTTTGCATTATTTAAACTGTTTCTGCATTGCAGGTGAATACTAAAGGTGGTCACCTGGAACAGTTTTCAGTTGTCAAGAGTTTCTTGAGTTTCCATCAGTTGCGTTGTGACATGGTAGAGTTGGTAAATAGTGAATAGCCTTATTTCAGTAATGCCATAATACATATTATGGCAAGAATTACTCAACAAAGAATAACAACCCATTTAAGACATGAAGGCCAGTCAATCCAAAAATACTTTGAAAGTATCCTCAAGTGCAGTCGCAAAGACCATTAAACATTATGATGAAACTGGCTCTCATCAGGACCGCCTCAGGAAAGCAAGGCCAGGCTTGTTGCACAGGATAAGTTCAGAGTTACCAGCCTCAGAAACTGCAAGTTAACAGCAACCCAGATAAGAGCTCACCTAAATGCTTCACAGAGTTGAAGAAACACACACACACACATCTCAGCATCTACTGTTAAGAGAAGACTGCATGAATATTGACTTTATAGCCAAATTGCTGCATAGAAGCTACTTCTAAGGAAGACCAACAACAGGAAGAGAATGGCTTTGGCCAAGGAAAACACGGAATGGACATTAGACCAGTGGAAATCTGTCCTTTGGTCTGATGACTCCAAATATACCATGTCTTTGTAAGATGCAGAAAAGGTGAGCGGATGGTTCCTACATGTGTAGATCCCACCGTGAAGTATGGAAGATGAATGGGGATGGTATGGGGATGCTTTGCTGATTAAACTGTTGGAAATGTATTTAAAATGTAAAAATGTAAAAAAAAAATAAAAAAAAAACCTAAAGCTTAGGATTTATATTTAACTGTAATAATATAAAAGCAGCAGGAAGTGCGGCATTTCGCTCCTTCCTGGTATCGTTTTACTGTTTTTGTTAACTTCGGCCGCTCTCGATGAGGCTTTGCTCACCCTGCTTTATTCAAAACAGCTCAGCAAATCAGTAAAAATGGTACCTATCTGGAGTAAGCAGAACCGCAGATTAAGGCGAGCTAAATGCTAAGCTAACAACAAACAAACACACAACTCCGACCCACCTGCATAATTGTTTTGCGGATCTTCCAAAGCCTGTATGTTTCCTCTTCGTCATCCATGACGCCTCAAACGGTGTGTGTACTCTAAATTTAATTTAAAATGTTGTTTTTTAATGAATGTACCTCTTTTGAACCCAACTACACACAACGCATGCTTTCGTCTTCCGATACAGGGTGGTGACGCAAGCAAGGCGCCTAGGGATGACGTACAACAGTCGCGTCGTTAGTCTTTAAAATTATTTTTAAAAAAATTGGACATTTGGAGAAAAGGAGAAAAAAAATCTTTTTTTGTTTTTGTTTAGTTTTCTGATCAAATTTTTAAAGAAATTCCCATATCTCCTGAGCAACTTATTGGGATGCCCACGGATTTTAAAGCAGGTGAATATGACTTACGGTTTAAATTTTATAAGTAATTTTTTCGAGAGCAGTGCCCAGCCCATTTCAGAGACAGCTGGCTACAGTACACACACTGTTAATGCCATCATCACGGTATCCCTGGACATAGGTGCAGGCCAGTGGCCGCTGACGAGCTGATTCAATATCACGAATATTTGAATATTATCAGATGTTTGTCTTTCCTAGTCAAATGGTTAAATATGATATTAATTTCCTGTATGAAAGGGACAAAGACACATTTCAGTCTAATTCAAGTTATTTCTCAATTTGTCAGTGTCCCTGGTTGTGATTTTGACAATGGGCAAACAGTATTTTAAGTCAGTTATTAATTCCCCAGCATCCTGGAGCACACCTGTGGCCTAAAAAAGACAGTTTGTGAAGTACACCATTAGGCATGCCTGTGGCCACTTTATTAAGCGCACCTCCAGACACTTCACTGACAAAAGTATGGAAAATGTGCAGAAAATAACTGTAATATTAATATCAAGTACAAGGCAGTATTTTTTTAAGATATTACACACAACTTTTAATCCAGTAAAGCTGGTACTAGAAAGATTGTAAATTGATACAGAGTATTATTTCTGTGCAATAAAAACATAAATGATTTTAACTTGAGCTACTAAACCTTATATTAATCAAAACACAAACTCTGTTATTATTAAAGCAAATAATTTGTTTAGTACTGTCTTTTTTAATGTCTATATATCTTGTATTGTATGAGTATGGCCTTTGTGGGGGTGGAATTTAATGATGATGATGATGATTATTATTATTAACTTTATGTAATCAGAAAGTCCCATTGAAATCAAATCTCTTTTATTACAAGGTAGATCTGACTAAGGTAGCAGCCATACAAAGTCAAAACATCTTTTAAAGTACAACATAAAATACAAGATCTACAACATAATATTAATATACAAATACCATATCCAAAACATTAGTGGCCTCTCAAGAAAAACGTCCACAGTTTCTTCACTTCTTTCCGTATGATGCTTCTAAAAGTTCAAATAGATGTAAGCATATTTCAGTTTAGGTGTTTCTGTAAATATTTCTATTACTAAGGTTCATAGTAATATGAAAGAAAAAATAGGAGTTTGGGCCCCGCCTCTCTTCCCTCAGGCCACCTCCCACCGCTGTTTCACAACCCGCTGCAGGGCGGAGTCCGGAGCTGCACCACGCAGCGGATTTATTATTGATTTATTTATTTTTTGCTATTAATATTGTCCTCCTTTAAAACCAAAATGAGGCCATTATTTGTTATTTTGGCATCTGGAGCAGTAGTGAGCTCCGCGACACTACTGGCGACTGTATTATACTTTGTTTTATCCGCAACGGTAACGTAACCCTGAACAATTTCCTCTGCGTGTGTTTGAATGACTCCTGTGATTTGCAGTATGTGTAACAGTGTGACAAGTAACACGCTATGCTATTTTATTTAGTTAGTTATTGTTACCCTATCATTATTAAATCAATGTTTCATTTTAAGGACGGCTGTTACTTAAGATGCGGTGTCTGTTTGGGGTGGGTTTTGATTAGCACGCGTGACGCGGACGGGTGCCCAGAAAGTTCAGAAATCTTTTCTCTCGCTCTCGCTCTTTTCCCTGGTGGTTGAAATTATAAACACTGTACAATATTCACAGGCACAGCGACAGGCAAATGCCTTTCTATTGAAACTGCATGTTGTGAGGCTGTGAAAAAAACCCCAACAACACACATTATAAGTGTGATTTGTGACACCGGATGTTTTTGCTCCCCCCATCCGGCTGCTGGTGTCAGCTGATAGCCTTCTGCTTATCATCAGAGACGGTACGCAGGCATTTCTGGATGGTCCTGCCATGTTTTTTGTTGTAGCTCGTGTTTCAATATTTCAGGAATTAACGTTTGATTCAGATTCTCAGCATCAATTTACAGTTTTATTTTCTTTTGGCTTATTTCATCCCGTTTTTGTTTTTTCAAGTTTACTTCCACATTTGATTTGATAGTTTTAGTGTAGTTTTTAACAGTTTCAGTGATAGTTTTATTGTTTATCAGGGGTAAGATTTAGAAAATTCAAAAGGGAAGTTATAGTAATTTTCTCCTACATGCCACTGAACAGGACTGGCCCTCCAGTCTCAGTGTACATTCTGTATAATGACAATAAAGGCCTTCTATTCTAAAAAATAAAATACTTGGTGAAAGCTGCGGTCATGTAGACTTCTCAAGTCTTAATAAACAAATGCACTCGGACCCAATCGAGCTGGTTGTGATAACAACACTCACCAAATTGACAGAAACTAAAACTAAAGGCCGTTTTCTGAGTTTACCCTATTGTTTTCAGTTAAATACTTCAGTATTTATTTTTAACTTTTATCAAGTCCTGGATTTTTTTGCAGACCTGCCTGGAAAAACAATTTGAATGTGGTGCAATGCACTGCTTAGCTCTTCCACTCCAGCTCATAAAATATGAGCAACAGTTTTCTATTGACTTGAAACAATTCCTCTCTTGTTTTCTGGGATTAGGAGTATTTGGTAATTCTTTGGGCTCTGGCACTGACATTTAAAGAAGTTTTGTTTTCAACTTTATGCTGGACAGGCTCTCTGAGACATGGTTAACACTGCTGAATGTATCTATTTAAACCATAATCTCGTCTAAGCCATTTAAATGTAATGTTTTTTATTGACTCATTCACAGTTGCTGCATTTCAAGGTCTGAATGCTTAGTTTGCACATGCTGTTTTGTAACTGCTAATGGACCATTGGACCCTTACAAAACGATTTTTTCAACCTTTTTAGTTCAAAATTGGCACAATTCTATTTGTTTATCTTTTTGCTTTGAATAAACAAAGCAAGCAAATATATTGCAAAATACTGAGAGGCTGTTGCCACACTAAATGGACAGATATCATCTGTAACATCTGCACACTGACTCAAAGTAACCTACGCTGTACACATAAACAAGTAAAACTCTGTAACTGTTATACAATACACTTTAATAAATAAATCATCATTATTGTAATATTGTTGTAAAATAAGGTATTTTCAGAATTCTGTACTGCGACAAAAAAGCAGCTGTGAATGCAGCAGCTGTCCATGCGTCATGTAATTGTCTTCCGGTTGTTTCAGTAATCAGTGAACAGATGTGAGTTTAACATGTAAAAACTTGGTTGTCCTCATCAAAATAGTCTCTGTGTAAATGGGAGAGTTGCAGATTGTCAGGGTGATGCAGACGTTTATGTCCACTGTAAAAATAATACCACTTTTTCATTCAGCTATTAATTACATTACATAACGAGATAATGAGCTTTTGCGTTTATTCAGACTGTTGCTCTTTGCTCCACGTGGATAAAGTTGTAAACTGTGGACTGCAGCACACGTGCTTTTCTGATCTGGCTGTATTGAATCAGCAGCACAGAGGAGACTACTGTGCAGTCACAGCCTATCAGTTCTGTTAATGATCACATGACCTCCATTTACATGCGCATTGCACAACGTGAGCGCTCTCAGTACTGGGACTGAAATTCAGCAGTGAGAGACTGAGGAGCTAACTAAAGGGCAGCCATGCGCCTGATCGGGTGCACAGTGCTCCTCTCTGTGCTGTTGCCGGCTATGGTAAGAAACAATAGGCCATTGCGTTTGGAGAATATCAGCGTTTGTGTTCCATACGTTTATTTTTATTTTCGTGTTTTATTTGATGTATTGTTTAGAATTTTTTATTTTTTTTTAGTCAGCACTCAGTGATCTTATTTTTTAAAAATTAATTCTTCACATGCCTGATGGGCTGTTATGTTTTGGAATTAATTTTCCCTGTTTTTTCTCACTCCTTGGATCTAAAACAGTCTACCCCGTTGGAGGACTGGCAGAGGGCAACATCCATTTATAACTTCTCAGCAACGGATATTGATGGCAACTTGGTTTCCCTTGAAAAATACAGGTACATTTCTCCCTAATTTTACTACAACATCCCATTACAATTACAAGCTTAAAATCAGTAATCAAACGTGTGTGTGTGTGTGTGTGTGTTCAGGGGGAATGTTGTCATCATCACCAACGTTGCCTCTAGATGAGGTAAAACCCCAGTAAACTACTCTCAGTTTACGCAGTTGCACGCCAAGTATGCTGAGAGAGGTTTACGCATCCTTGCCTTCCCCTCCAACCAGTTTGGGAACCAGGTACATAAAACATATATGATTTTTCTAATCATTAAAACTAAATGTGAATTGTAAAGCAATTTATAATTACTCACAGAGAAGCACTGCAAATGAATGGGATTTAAAAAAAATATTATTTTACCA
>VOQJ01033526.1:0-11815 GCA_015052665.1 Apistogramma diplotaenia | reverse complement strand
ATTTTACCAGTTGATTGTTGGTAAAATAATAAACATTTTGGGTTTAAATATGCAAATAAGGCGATATCCCTCTAAAAATGGAGCACTGATGGAGTTCTGCTTCTCCAGAGCACAAATGTGACAAACAGAAAAGGTTTTTACAGATGAGATTTCGAAAATAAATTATATCTCGTAAATTATAAAATATTTTCAAGAGCCCGGCAGTAACTTTTTGTAATGTTTTATTTATTTTTAATTTGTTTGAATCTGGCTGCTTAATAAAACTGCCCTCAGAAAAATCTTTAGAATATACACAGGAAGTTCGATGGATGTAAGTGCCTCCGGAGGGAAGATTTGTGCCTCAGAGGTCCATGAGGGCAGTTAGAGACTTTAATAGTGCTCATCAGTATTTATTTACTTATTCTTCCATTTCCCGCTCGTTTTACTTTTAGGAGCCAGGCAATGAAACTCAGATCAAGCAGTTTGCTGAGTCCTACAATGCTCAGTTTGACATGTTCAGCAAGATCAATGTGAATGGGCCCGACGCTCATCCTCTGTGGAAGTGGCTGAAGGAACAGCCCAACGGGAAGGGCTTGCTTGGGAAGTAAGTGTGAATGAACGAAGGAATGTGGGTGAGGTCACATTCATCACAAATATCTGAAAGCATAACTTGTTTGGATTAGTCGTAATGGGTTGAGTCATGTATTAAACACGTGTATGATCGAATGAGACCAAGAATCATTATATTATTTAAAACAATTATTGATGAACATTTTTATTTAAGTGGCATCTTAGTGAGTGATTGTTTTCAAACATATTTTTGTGTGTTTATTCCTGCAGTAGCATCAAGTGGAATTTCACAAAGGTACGTTTTTATTATAATTTATTTCTTTAAAATGTTGTCAGCAGAGCTAAAGAAAAAAAACAAATAAAAGAAAATTATTTTAAAAACGATAATTATAGAAGAATAAATGGAGCAAGTCTATAAATGCAAAAATGTTGTCATAATTGATTATTTTCTTTTCTTTGCGTCTAGTTTTTGATCAATAGAGAGGGGCAGGTGGTGAAGAGATACGGACCCTTGGATGATCCAAGTGTAAATATGAAACTTTCTTCTTTTTATTTGACACACTTTTTGGGTGCTTTGTTGTATTTGGCACAAAATGTGCACGTTACTGGTAACTTTATAGCAGCTGTATAATGTTGTGCCTCTAATAGTATTTCATAGGGACATGGATTTGAAGTCCAACTCAGCTCTTGCTTTCTTTCCAGGTGGTGGAGAAGGATCTTCCCAAATACCTTTAAACCTCTAACAGATGCCTAATATCCTACGTACTTGTGCCCAGTTAATTTTGCAATTCCCCACCTTTCTCTGCCTCTCCAAGCACCAGTGGATATAGTTTGGGTCCACCCCAGACCAGTGACGGTCTGCTCATCAACCCGCATGGCGAGCAGGGCAGACCCGATGAAAACGGCGTGCAAACCAGCTGGGAAGGCCATCGAGCTTATATGCATATGGTTCTATGGAGAGAAAGACAAAGGACCCCTTAAGACATGATTATTCAGCATCTTAATGTATAGCATTGTTTTCCATGTAAAATATACTAAGATTTTATTCCAGTTAAATGTTTGTGTGACATTTATTGTCTGTCATTAAAACACAAGGGTAACAGATGCATTTAGATGCTTTCCCCTGCATCATTCATGTGCACAAGGATCTTTTCTTTTTGTAAAATAGGAGTGATTAAAAGGGACTTCAGCTAAAAGCACAACAATAGCAATGATGAAACAAATGAATAATTCTGAAAATATTGAATTTTGTTAGTAGCCTGGATTAGTAATTCTCTATATGGATGTCAGCTCCCTTTGCAGGGGAGCAGGAAAAACAAGGCCATTGTTCAACCATATGATTACTTTTGTGTTTTTCCTGTAACACACAACTGATGATTGGTAACAGTATTGCTGTTGTTTTTTAATTCTCTATATGTATCATGATAATGTTATGATGACTTTCTATGATGATAATAAGTGAAAATCTTTCATCTTGACAGCCTTACTCACAATAAACTCATAATTTCAAACACCCTAAAAACCCCCACAGAATTATTTAATTAGACACTAATCTGTTTCTTTCCAAGCAAATTTCAGGCTTTCTTTTTATGATAAAGTCTCTTCTTCTTTAGGCTGCACAGTGGATCATCTGCCTCCATATCAACCTTCCCTTTCACTCCTTCTGTCACATCACCATTGCAAACAAGGGGCTCAGAGCCGATCCCTGGTGTAATCCCATCATTTACTCCTTTTGCACACCTCACCACTGTCCTGCCACTCCAGACATCTTCCCGCAGTACCACAGCTCCTCTCTTAGCACCGTATCATATGCTTTCTCTAGATCCACAATGGGACAGTGCAGCTCCTAATGACCCTCTCTATACTTCTCCATCAACACTCTCAAAGTCAACAGGCAGAATAAGTGCTCTGCCCTCCCCCTTAGATGTTTCCATACCTCCACAAGGTATCTCGTCTGGGCTATCTGCCTTCTTCATAACTGTGCCGATCGAGTATCTAACTTCGAATAAAATAAAACATGTAACAGAAACATATTTGACAGTAAGAACCTTGAAATGTTATGCAACTCACAACTCCTCTACCTGGTTGCAGTTCAATCAGGCCCCCGCAGAGGGCGCCACGGGGCCCATTAGCACAAAACCAGGCAGCAGCGGCTCAGCAGCAGCAGCAAGTGCAGTGCGGTGGAGCTGGTAGGATCGGTGAGGAGCGGGCAGTGTGAGAAAACACCGCACAAATGAAGGGACCTTCGCGGACAACTGTAGTATATCCTTCCGTTTGATTATTGTTACATATCAAACGACACGCTCCTCCTTCCCGCCACCGGGATCGCGCCGTCGCTGTGGGTCTTTCATTCGGAGGGGCTTGCCTGTTTTTTATCCTCCAGGAGGCTGAATGGAAGCAGCAGCCGAGGGAGCGGTCGGGCTGTCGGAGGCCAGGGAAGGGAGCCCGCTATCCGGGGCCGCAGCATCCGATGATGCGGACACGGTTGTGGGAGTCAGCTACGGGATGGACGCAGACATGGGTATTTTGCCACATATCTAAAAAGCAGTTAATGTCTTGAACGTTCATGCCATTGTCCCTTCATCTATTCTCACCCGCGGCTTTACGGCTGCTGCTGTGACAGGAAAGTCCCGACTCATCTCTGCTAGCAAGAATTTGGAAGCTAGGCTAGTGGCTAACTGAGCTGAATGGATGGGGCGCAGGTGAAGTTAGGTGCTGTATATACTGCATGTGTTACTGCGAACTGTGCAGGGTTCGTTTATTTAAGTAAAGCCACAGAAAAGAGCTGCGCGATAAAAGCTGTTGATATTTTTGGCTCACAGAAGCAGACAGGTGTGCAGTTTTGGGCACCGATTGTCAAATTCTGCAGTAAACATTGTAGGCTGCCGTTACTCTTTTGCCACAATCATGGCATTTACTGGAACCAGAAATTTTATCAAGGGAAAGTAAGGTTGGGCAAACTGGAGCCATTGTAGCTGAATGACAGGCTGACACGCCAATTAAAGGGTGTAAAGTGGCAAATAAAATTCTTACTATAGTGTCTTTACCATAGTGTCTGTCTTTCCCAGTATCCCAGCAAGCTAATATGAAGCAACTAAATGCAATCTAACCACCACTGATTTGGTTATTTACACCAAACTCATGCTGGTCCTGCAATGACACCTCAATATGTCTTCTATATAAAAAAGGGCCTACTGGCTCACTGCTCACTGAAATATATAGCACTAGTTTCTAGAGTCACCTCAATACAGCCTGGTTAGTCAAGTCCCAGCTGTGATTTAAATTGCATCTGAAGGGGCTGCACACTTGTGCCATAGCTGTGTTATGCTGGGATTTTCCATATGTGCAGTCTAACTGCAGTGACAATCAATCCAACAGCCCCCCTGCAGCTGATCACTCCACTACCCCAAACCCAAAGGATTGGTGGTGTGACGACCTCGTGCTAGATCCATTTCAGAACTAGTGTAACATAGCAGTTAATACTTTGCGCATTTTAACACCGTTAACGTCATTTGTGGTCGGGGCTGCATTTGTTATGTGCTTATTTTGTGTAGCTCAACTTTCTTGAGTGTCAGATCACCTCATGAGATGTACACTGGTGATGTTTTCTTCATGCACTGATAAGGAGGAGAAACGCATATCAGTATTGCATTATATTGCATTGTTTCCCTTTTTTGATACCTTAGTGCCAAGTTTAAATAACTTTAGTAAGCGTTATTCAAATCTTGCATTTAGTGGGCTTGATTTACTTTTTTTTTTTATCTTGTTTGCATGTATGTAAAACAAATTGTTGGTTAATTAACTGCCCTAGACACTGTTTAAAGCAGGCTGCAGTTTGCTGAGATTGAACACAACAGTTAAGCCTGCCTCATCAACATAAAGCTGTGTGCTGCCGTGTAAAAGAAGCAGTGTTACTTAATCCAACGAATCCAACTTCATGTGTGCAAATCAAATGTATGACTGCCTTTAGCTGCATGCTCGTCTCTTGAGTCTAACAGCTGCCAGTCATGTTGCATTTGCTGGTCATGCTCACTGTACATCACAGTTTGGCAGATTTTTTTTTTATTCTCACTGATGAGAAAATTTGACAGGAGCTCAGCACCTCCTCAGAGAACAGGCTCGTGAATCAAAGGGACTGCCTGCTGAGGATTACTAGTTGAGTTTAACTGAATCAGAAGGGGAAAATGGAATCCAGGTGCTCTTGGCTGCAGATGCTTTTCTCGAGCATGTTCGATGCTATGTGTCCCATTTACTCTGTGTGTGCCTGCTCGGTTAGTGGCTCTTCACACGCAATGGAAAACACGAGCTTTACACATTAATAGCGTCAAACAGATATATTATTTAACAGAGCTCCGCCCCGTTAAACGTATTACAGTTGACATTCACTGGTCTGTTCTTTCACGTGAGCAACTTCATGGCCTTTTAATAAGCTGTTAGGTAGGCTTGCTATGATAATACTTATGTGGACCACTCATTTGCTACAATGTTAATACATTTCTTTTGGGGTGGGGGTGGGGGTTGATCACACTTGCAGCATCTTTCAGTGGAGGGTCTTAACGGAAAAGTCCATTACAGGCAGTTCATGTGTAATAATAATTTCAGATAATATTGTCAGTGTGAAAAGATTCAGGTCACATCACTAGTAATGAACTGAAATATCAGCTATGAAAGTGCAGCTTGATTCTCATTGGCTCTTTATGATGTCGATGCAAAATGTCACGGAGCTCGACGTGAGCACTTGGTTTACGTCAGCTCCTGCATATGCGTAATTGCCGTTTGTGCTCTACAGTGTGAGAATACACAGCTGGCTGTTCAATAGCTGCCTGAGCATTTATTCCCATTTAAAGCCTCACATCTTCGGGCTGTTGTAATTTGTCCCCGTCGTCTACTTTCAGCACAATGGCTGCATCCGTCTCACTTATCTTCTCACACTCGCTCCTCTGTCCTTCACCCTCAGAGAAAGTCTCCTCTCCTTCTCTTCTCTAGCGTGAACCTCCTCTGTGATTCCCTCTGCTCAGCCACTCATTTGCCACCATAGCTCCCGCCTCTATCAGTTTTTCAGTGTTCGCTTTAGGCATGGCCTGTCAGAACTGCTGACGGTAGCACAAAGGGTGGGTTGCCTCCTGTGGAATTTACCATCCATCTGCTTCCCCCTCTTATTCCTACGGCAAGGTCTGTCTATGCCCCTTTTCTTTATCCCTCTGTAGCTTTAGAGGCCAGGATCAGTTTTTATCTCTGCAGCTTGTTCTAGGAGCATGTATAAGGTTTTTGACCCTCTGCTAGGTTCTTTGATGTCATTATTTTACGCAGATGATGACGCAGTTCAGCTACATCTCAGTAGCTGCTGCTTTTGCCCGCATGTGGGGGATGTGTGCTGTCGTAGATATTTCGAGCTGGCACCACAGCAAGGCTGGAGTATTGTGTTTGCCACTGTCTGTCCTTGTGCCTTGACAGGGTTTTTCATTCTCTCAGGGATACCTGCGGGGTTGTTGAGTGAGGAGAAGGAAAGACGATAAGGGGAGGAGAGTTGTCAAAAAATTCTGGGTCTTCTTTTTTCCTTATGTGGTGACTTTGCAGGTGTAAAAGCCACCAAAGGAGGCTCCTGCTCACTTTCACACTTGCATGGCTGCAGTGTCATGCTGTACTGGCCTCACTCAGTGGGGAAATAAGGCGAAGGCCTACTGTTTTCAATTAGGAGAGTTACTGAGCCCCTTATGCAGGTTATTATTATTTCATAAGCAGCACCTGGAGCATGAGCGCAGTCAGACAGGAGCACAGAGCCATCAAAATAATGTGAACCACCCACACAGAATTAGTAGCATTTATTTTCAACCAAAAGGGAAAAAAAAGCTTGGATCGTGCCTGCTCAGGGCTTTATTTGTACAGATTGCTTGCATGATCGGGACGGTTTGTACTGCATCTCAACCGGTGGGTGCTCAGCTAAATCCCAGATAAGCTTTTCGGGGAAGTGATTAGGACTATTAATCAATATTTTTTGAAGCTGTTTATCAATTTAAGCACTGAATTATATTTTTCCACCAAAATCATTTGAATATCAGACTTATATTTATACGAGAATAGCACTAACTGATCAGTTCATTACTCAGTTTGTCAACAAACAGAAGTAGTCAGCAATCGTTTTTAAAAATCTAAATGTAATTCATTTTTGTGCATATTTTTCTGTTATTGGACCCTCTAATACCTCATAATGCTCATAGTTTTCTATAATAATAAATAGAATAAAATGTGTTTTGTAACTGCTGGTCTTTGTCATCGGACGTTTTTGTCTCTGGAAAACGCAGTTTTTGCTACATTCTGACTTTATAAACCAAATAAATAATCAATCGCAAATTCTGCAAAGGGTGATAAATACGTCAGCTATTTGCATTCTGGGTCAAGTGCATTGAGTGCGACAAAGTCGAAGAGCAAGATGCTGCAGGGTTTATGCATGTTTAATAGAGCCGTGAGAAAATATATTCATTCATTAAACAGTGTGGACCCAGTTGGCACGTTCAGTCTGCCCCTGGTATAAGCATTGCTCCCAGCTCATGTGATGGTGGATTTGCTGTGGGCCCTGAGAGAAGAGATAAAATAACCAAGAGCGCTTTTTCCGATGTCTGTCAGTCACGCCACCGATTGTTCTTTAGCGTTCTTGAATTACCGTCACATTCGTGTCTGTGGGAAGAACTGCTGAGCTCTTCTATTCTAGTTTCTGAAGATATCTTTACCTATTGTAGGCGTGGAAACAAAGCTCACCTGCCAGTTAGCTTACATATAATCTCTACTGCTTATCTAGTGCAGAGAAAATGTGACTGTTTGATTAGCTCATCGTGTTTATAGAGGTTGGCGGCTTCATACTGTAGTGGTTAACACATTCACCTAATGCGAAAGATCCTCGATTTGTGACTGAGAGGAGACACAAATCTGTGGGAGGGCTGTGTCAATAGGGACATCTGGTGTAGTAATCTGTGTGAAATCACTTGTAATATCTATGTTGTACATTGTATTGTTTATAGTTTGGAATATTTCATTTTAATTTAACATTGCACTTGGAGTGCCTTAGTTTTACTTAATTTTATTTTACATTTTTTTAACATTAATCGAGTGCAACAATAACAAAAATGCATGTACAAAAACATTCTTTGCTCAGGTGCAGGTGTTCTTCACAGGTGCTTTTCTCTTTCCTCCATGTTTTGGTGTTCTGTGGGTAACCCCAAGAAAACCAGTAAACCAGTAAGCAAGTCAAAGGGTAAGTAAGGGTTAAGTTTGCATCAGAATATATCCCGTAATTTCCGGACTATTGAAAGCACTCGAAAATAAGCTACACCAACTGAATTTTAAAAGAAATAAAACTTTTTATATAAATAAGCCGCACCTTTCTATAAGCCGCAGGTGTTCAGGTGTTGCAATGTGAGATATTTACAAAGACAGATAGTTCAAAGAAAGATTTTTTTCCAAACATTGCCTGTAACACGGCAGTTAAACGACAATAAAAAATACCTACGGGAAAAGTCATTCATCGCTGTCTTCATCTTCCTCCTGTGCACTAAAGCCACTGAAGTCTTCTTCAGTGGCGTAATTGAACAGCTTCAGGATGGCTTCATTATATTATACTACCGGCGCATGTTCTCTGCCTGTCTGTCTTGCTCTTGTGCTTTCTGCTTGAGCGCCCTTTGGCGGCTGTAAAAATCTATACATTAGCCGCATCATTGTTTAAGCCGCAGGGTTCAAAGCGCGTGAAAGAAGTAGCGGCTTATAGTCTGTAAATTGCAGTGTATGAAAGCAGATGTTTCCATGTTTAAGACTGAAGTACAGGTACATGGCAAATAAGCATAAACGTGATTTTAGGCAGCAGTTGTCATTTTGGATTTTCTAAAAGACTGCTGTCTCGGGAAAAGTTTGCTCAGCAGTTTCTTAATTGTGACATCATGTAATACAAATGTGTGACTTGCAGGTGTGCAGGAAAAACAGCTTCCTCAAATTTGTCTGTATTTGTCATGTGTCACCTTACAAAGTGGAACAAGTGTTTGATCTGAGGCCTGTTTTTCATCTCTACACCTAAATAACAGCACAAAATAGCAGATGTCTGTGTAGATTATTGAGTGCAAGCATGACAATACTGACTGAGACCTGCACTGTTGTGGAGCTCTGTTAGAGATTACCTTCTGTTGAGTCACCGCTGGCTGCAAAGATGCTGCTCTCAGCAATAACAGCAGCACACCGTCTCCTCTCCTCTCCTCTCCTCTCCTCTCCATAAAAGGACTTCAGTCTTTTGGCTGACAGCTTTCACTGCATTTTGAGGATCAGCAAGGATCACTAAGCGCTGTTCTGATCTGGCAGCTCAGTAATGAAAAAACAGACTGAAATTGCATAAGAGTTTGTGCACTTGTGTGTGTCATTTTGCCAGGAGGACTTAGCTGTTTTTAGCTTTGCCCAAGAACAGAGTTCTGTAACTCAACCCTGTCTGTTTCTGCAGGAAAGCAAAGACCTCCCTGTGGGAGTGTAGTACATGGCTACTCTTGACATGTGAATCCATTGATATTGATACATTCAAATCATCCCCATTAGCAGGCATACAGAAATACATAGTAACCCAACCCCTCCTTAAAGAATTGCTCTCTAACCTCTTTGTATTTGCACTGACTTAGTCTACGTATTGACTTGTTCTCTGTGGGCAGGCGTCACATTCCCATAGACACACAGGTAGATGACTGAATAGCTGACTGTCAGAAGCTGTTGCCTAATTGACTTTTCATGCTGTATGAATATGTGTGTCCTTGGGATGTTTAAAGCCCATTGGCTATCAGTAGACATGGCCCAGCAGTTACAGTCCCGTTTAATAAAAGCATCTCTCTCTGCTTCCCCTCGCCTCAGATTTCCATTTCAAAGTCCACTGAGCTTTCACGCCGCTCTGAGGTAAAATTACACTTTCATGCCCACCTGTTCCATTAGTCCAATCTACAAAATTAAGATGCAACTGTCACGGGCTCTTCTCAACAGCAGTGAGATTTACAGTGGAGGTATGGCTGCCAGGCCATCATTTCAGACACTTAGTCACATTTTGAACATTAAAGACTTTGGTTTGGACAAAGACTGGTCATGCAAGTCATGGCAGGTGTAGTGTTTTAGTAAGATTTGCATTTCTTATCAGATGACATATGGGACACATGTAATCAATTATCTAACATATATACAGACCTGCAGTAATCAATGAACAACAGTGTTAACACGGACTGATTTGTGATCAGTTGGGCTGATGCAGAAGCAGGGCAGAAAAGGTTCCAGTAACCCAGAAAAATCACTCCCACCTGTTCCTGCATTAGTACCATCTTATCCTGATAATCCTGACAGTTAGCCGTATAGCTTGCGGAGAATGGTATTGGGATTAGGGACAGTGAAGTAATAGTGACCATGACTTGGTTGGCTTTTTATTTGGGTTCTAGTCAGTCTGTGACACCTACAAAGCCTCAGACTGGCTGGGGATTAATCATGTTTGTATGGAGAGGTCCCACTGCAACAGTTTTAAAAAAAATCGGCCTGAGCAGAAAATAATGGGCATTTAGGAATGTTTTACAACTCCAGTTCCAAAAGGGTTGAGATGTGATGTGTAAAATTTAAATTAAAACAATGCAACAATTAGCAAATCATATTTATAAACACATATTTTATTCACAGCATTGAAAATATATCAAACATTTAAACTGAGTCATTTTACTACATCATGAAAAATATTAGCTCATTTTGATTTGATGATCCAAAAATGCTGCCATCTTCTCTGGGCTAACGCTAATTGAAAATGCACTGAGGCAAAGGCACTGAAGTCTGACAAGGATGGCCCATCCTCCAGACTAAACAGGAGAGGGACTTATTATCAGTGCTCAGTTCAAAACCCTGTATTTCTGATGGTATGCAAGTACATTAGAGCCTGTGGAATTGTCAGTTTACGCATCTAGAAAAGCGCCATCAATGATGAAAAGTATATGAAAGGTATGCACAAGTTTTAGAGCAGCATGCTCCCATCCAGATATCTTATTCAGGGAAGGCCTTGCATATTTCAGCAAGATAATGTTAAACCGTATGCTGCATCTATTCGAGTCCGGGGGCTGAACTGGCCTGCCTACAGTTCAGACCTTTCACCCACTGAAAGCATTTGGTGCATCGTGAAACAAAAAATACAGCAAAGAAGATCCAGGACAAGAATGGCACAGCAGGCCTCTCACCAGCTGCAATCAGTTTTGCTGACAGTGCAAACGGCTGCTTTACTGTAAATCATCAACTGTAAAAACATCATTCTGTAACTTTCCTGTTGGTTGAGTAGTTAATTAATCCATCAGTTGCTTAACTTGTTTTAACAGGAGTTTAGGGAAGAGAATTTCTCATAAAGGCTACATTAATAAATATTTCGTTTTTATGTTTCTGTTTGCCTGTATGCAGGGTCTCTTGTCCCTTGCTTGTCATCCAGCTCCAAGCTACAGTATGCACCTCAAAGAAATTTTCTTGAGCTAGCTGCAGGCAGGAAGCTTTTTATTAAGCCCCCTTGCTTGCCTGCTGCTATTGATCATAATGGATGACTTGGCATAGTAAAAAGCTGTCCTCTCCTTCCACGTTTTCACTGTATTTCACAAAGTGCATGATGTGTGCTGACAGCAGAGGACAGAGAGACTTCCCCCTTGTGTGTGCTGCTCATTGTTGAGTAACTCAAAGGAGCCCTGTGGATATGTGCTGGCATCATAGTTCTTTAAATCAAGGTAACATATTCAGAGCTTGTGTAAACCGTATTTTTTGCTGAAGTTTGTAAGTGTTGTGCATTTGTCTCCTTTTCTTTGCCTCACTCCATGCACGCTTATAAGCTGTAAAGATATTATTCTGCCAAGGTGCTGTAATTGCAAAGAGCATTTAAAGCCTCTTTGTGAAGCTTAGCATTAGGAAGCTGCTGACTCCCTCATTATAAATAACACCATGAAAGTAGCTGATTAAAAAGGAATGGTCAGTTGAAAGGAATTATCGACATTCATGTTACCAGGCTTTTTGATTGCCTCATTAGTGCTGTAGTAAGATATTGTCCTGGCTAGATAACCACACTGGAGTGCTGTGACAGAAATCGCTGTCTTTGCCACTAACACTGCTGTCTTTGATCTGAATCACATTAGAGCTGGTCTGCAAATGTGGGCGGTAATGTGGAGAGTAAATGATTACAAATGAATGAGTCTAATCAAAACATGTTAATCGACGTCAGACAGAAGCAGCAGCTGTTCCTCCTGCTTCT
>VOQJ01033523.1:16170-31570 GCA_015052665.1 Apistogramma diplotaenia | reverse complement strand
AATTCATTTTCGTCCGTGGGGGTGTTACGGCTGCGTGTCCCGTAGCCATTAAGGCAAAGTTAACTCTCTCTCCCCCGAAAGGGCGGTGTTCCGGCCTGCTTCCGGGTTAAATCTCCGAAATAAGAGAACGCGTAGTGCTGTGTGAGCGTGCGGAGAGCGTGCACGTGAGTGAGAGCGAGAGGAGAGAGCTGTGAGCTGTGGTTGCCTAGCTGCCGGCCGTTAACCCCTGAGTTGTCTGTGTGTCTGTTCACGTGTCCGTGTCTTCGTGTGTTACTCCCAGGAAGGGAGGGTGTTCCCTGGCGGAAGAGCCAAACACTAGTTTTTAATCCAGACGAGTGAATCTCACGCCCTGTAATGAAAAAGTTAGCTGCCGCCATTTAGCATTTCTTGTTTTTTTTTCCCTTCTTCTTCTTCGCTTTCCAGCAAACCTTTGTTGACTTTCCCTGATCCGTCCTGTAAAGTGTCCGGGCGACATGCATGACATTTATTTTCCTGCTGCGCGCTGCGGTTGTGTTCCTGTCGTTTAGCTATTATGAAAAATAATCGATTTTGAACATTTAAGAATCGTCACGTGTGGCATCGCGATGAATCTCATAATCGATGTATTGGCACACCCCTAGTAAAAAACATACACATTTTCCTGGTACCTTCTGTAAAGTCCGATTTTCTGTAAGTTAACCTACATTTGTATTGGCTTCAGCATTCAGTTTCTGCCTGATCACAGATGGAGAGAAAACGCCTTTGAAACTGGAAGCTTTGTGAGTGAAAAAAGCCCTGTGTCACATTGCTACTGTGGAAGAATCCTGTCCAGTGATTACAGGCACAGTGTGAGGCGGCTCGCTCTCTGATAGCAGAGAATGTGGCTGTCAACCTCACAACCCTTTGTTTGATTAGATCAGACTGAAAGCTGAATGCTTATGTAAGCGTGCACACATCTTAACAGCCTAAATCGCAAGCTGAGCGGCATCACATCGCTACTAATTGGGGTACAGAGACTAAATTGAATCCTCATGCTACCTGGGCACTGGAAGGATTATTCTCTGCCAGGGAAGCCACAGATCACATTTTAGGAGCAAAATACAAAGTGGCAAACAGCAACAGGCAGCTGCTTTGCTTGGAGAGCGAGAGAAAGAGAGGGAGCTTTCATATTCTGCAGTGATTCCGTTAGTTCTTCATAAAACACCATAAACAAACTACCTCACTGATGTTTCAGTGCAGGATGAGGCCATTGTTACGGTTTGGAATTTATTAAACAATAAAAAGGGAAAAACATAATTAATGAGAAAGTCAGCAGCTGGATGTTGGATGTTTGAATATAAAGTAAGATGGCAGACACAGACCAAACAAGTAAAATGATGCTGGGTGGATGAAGAGAAAGCAGGAGGGCAAAGTGTAAGACAGCCAGGTGTTAAATGCTGCAGAGAGGCTGCTCAGGCACTCTGGTTATCTCCTACTTGCAAGACAACAAAAACATACAGTAGGCCCGGCCAAAGGCAGGAGGGCCATCACTTCATCACACACACGTTTGTACAAAAGCTATGGCGACTCTGTACTGCATAGTGATTGAAGATGTTGAAGATCAGGCTGTGGCTGCTGAGCTGGGATCAGCAAACACTCAGCTTCAGCATCCTTCTGGCTTCTTCGGTGGTTTTGTGCTGACGTGCAGATGTTTGCAGAGAGCCCACGTTGCGCTCACAGTATAACGCAGGTGTTGCTCTCCTCGACTCAGTATGTACTTTACCATGGTCCTCTTGTCCTTTCATGGAATAAAAATGAAAGTAATATTGATATCCTGCTGCACTATGTTCCTCCTCCCTGCACACAGACTGAAATCAGCTGATTGAAGCAAGAATGTGCAGGAAGAAAAGGGCATGCTTGTTTGTTTTTTTCTTTCTGTCTGCCCAGCACATTTCTGACACAAGTAACTTAATTATAACTGTAATGTGGTTACTGAGCTTAGTACAGTAATGTCTTACATCGCTGAGTTATGAGCAAACGTACTGTAATTACAGCAACATTCAACTCTGATGATAACTATTGAATGGATTGTTATGAACGGTAATTAATACGTATGGTACCCCTTTTTGATAATTCATATAATGCTGCCATCATAACACATTTGTCCATGTAACTGATGTTACGGAAATTTGCCTTCCAGCCTGTTCTTCAAAACGTTTTGCTAAAGCCGCAGTCAGAGATATGAGGCACATCAAGGTACGGCAATCATCCCTCACTCCCGTGACATCACAATGTCACTTTTAAATGCTCTGAGTGAGGGTCGTTGTTCAGCCTGCCAGCCCTCAACTTCCTAACGTGGACTTTGGATTAAAAAAAAAGACCATCTTAAGGTAGAAGGTGCACCAAGACAGCAAGATCAAAGGGCCCCTTGTGCACATCTTTACAACCAAGCAGCAGTATTTAACACCCTGGGATGAGAACACGTTGGATATGCTGAGTTTTTTTCTCTTAGTCCTGCTGGTGTTTGTCATCTTCGCGCTCAGCATGGTTGCAATGGCCACACTGTGACTTTCACATATAAGAACTGCATGCAGTGCAGAAACCTTTTTATCTGTAAAGCTAAACTTATATTGTCACAGTCAACAGGCGACTGCGACAATGAAAATGAAAATGGCTTGATTGCATTTCAATATCTGTTTGTCTTTCCAAATCTTAGCCGAAGCGGCGAGCTGCGGTTTTGTGGGGGAGGACGCCGTGCAGTCTGGATGTTTGTGATGCCACAGTTCAGTTGATTATCTCAGCACAAGTATGAGGTAAATAAAAAAAAATGTCTTGGATTTGGGCTGTTGACAATAGAGACCTGTGTGGTCTATTTTCAGCAAATTCAATCTTCTATGTCCTCTCTCTGTGTGGTTTGCTTCATACTGAGCAGATAACAGCCAACCTTCCACTCATTTACTACCTTATTTCCTCTCCACTGCTGCCTTAATACCTTCATCAGCCTCTAAACAAATAACAGCATTAATGGCTTTGGGCTGATGTTTGTGTGACAATGTGAAGCCAATTTTCTTTTCTTTATTTTTTTAGCTTGGGAAATGTTCATACTTCTATCAGCATTAACGTTGCACAGCGTGCAATAGCAACACACCACCCAGAGCACAAATAAGACACATTGTTTACCATTTAATCACAGTTTAGTGAACCATATGTTTTTCTCACCTTCTCCATGTTGTGACATATATCTGAGATTTCTGCATCTGCACTGGAGGTGTTCCTCTAAGGCCTGCTCCAAAAGTGATTGAGTGAATTATGTTGTGATAACACGTGTGAGCTGCTAAGGAGCTTTAATTCACTTTTATTTTTTTATTTTTTTGAAGGAGCCTCAAAAAGCTAAGCACAGCTCCACGACTCTGGTGATGTGGCATGCTGAGGAGCAAAATGTTGTCAGTGTTTCAGCTCAGTAACTGCAATGACTACCTTTTAGCTAAAGCTGTCACTCTGTGAGAGATTAACAAGCTTGTTGCTACTGTAGTTACATTCTGCAGTCAGGTAAAGTCAGTATATTCAGAGGTAAATGTACAGCATGCTGCGTGGACATCAAACTAATGTACACAGGCTAAAAGAAAAGGGTGGTTTGTGTTGCCACTCTCCCAGTTACAGATTACTTTTGAAAGTCTCATACAAGCTCACTGCTGTTAAAAAGTAATGTTACTTAACACTGCACATTAATAAACTATAACCAACCTTTAACCTTCCAAAACTAGACAAACTTAGAGAAAGTACAAGCGCGTGTTCAGTCCACTGGCACCAGACTGGGGCTCTTGTCTCGCTCACATAGACAACATTGACCATTTCGCCCTGTAATACCAGCTCCTTTGACACTGTGGGACAGAGGCCTGTCACCATGTGAGGAATTATGATTCGTTTAGGCCCAGAGAAAACAAAGCACTGATGCTATAATGTACAAGCACTGAGAGAGGCTTTGATTTAGAATGATGGCCTAAACAATGCTGATCCTGTTTCCTACCACCAGAAACCAATTTAACAGTTATTAGTGCGCTCTCCCAAACTAATTACAACTCAAGGTAACTTTTGGCAAGTAACTTCCAATCATTGGGCTTTAAACTCAAGAGGCTCAAGATTATACCGCTGGGGGGAAAACAGTCTGCAGCTTATTCTAATTGACTTTTAAAAAACATAGGGACAATTCAATACTGTTCTGATTCTCTTCGCTAACTTGCATTTTTCCATAACTAACAAAGCCAATGCTCACGGGTATTCATGTAAAACCAGCGTGCAAAAAATGAAAGAAAATATTTAAGATATAAAGTTGAACTAATTACAAAACATTTGTTACATTAGAAACACAAGAAACTTGAAATGATATTAAAAGAAGAGAAAATGAAAAGGGAAACCAAAATGGGGAAGCACCAGTGGAACCAGCATATAGTACCCATATGCTATCAAAACAATACTGATCAAAATTTTTAAAGCAGAGACATGGGTTTGCTGTACAAAGTGGCAATATTTTTTCTTTAAATTTAAAATAGATGCAACATGAAAACAGCATCAAGTACAAGACCAATTGTACATAATACCAGGGGTGCTTTCAGGATTTTCTTCTGAATCGGGGTTGCTTATAGGAGACTAACATCCATCCATCCATCCTCCCTCTTCTGCTTATCCAGTTCAGGGTTGAGGGGGTGCTGGCACCTATCCTCACTGTCAGAGGTCGTGGACTCCCCGGACAGGTTGCTGAAAACCACTGACACAAATACCAAACCAAATTTAGCAGCTTAGAGAATTATTTGTGGATCCAGTCCAACCGCACTCGAACCAAATGCAGTCTGATTACAACAGTAACTGTGTTTTATTGTTGGGGCCAGATTTCTATTTGAAAAACTGTTCACATACAGACCAATAACAAATGAACTCTTAATAGGTTGCCACAGACCACCACAGCAACTGGGCTGCATCTTATATCACTGAGATCCTCAAGTCCTGGAGAAATGGAATGGCATTCTTCCATAATATATTCCCTCATTTTTATTTTTTTTAAATACTGACGGAGAGGCTGTCCATCACATCAGTCCAAAATCTTCCAAAAGAGTTTGAATATTCTTACTTAACAACACTTTGAGTCATAGAGAAAGAGAGAGGGGAGCTGAGGAATGACGGAAAAAGATTTCGCTGTGGATGACATGAACAGTGAAGAAGAAAAGGTAAGGGAAGAAAGGTGGTGAGAACCAAGATGGGAATGAAAAAAGAGATGACTGCCTGAAGTCATATTGATTGAAATATATTTTTTGTTCAATGCAAAAAAGCCAAAACAAAAAGTGGGCATGTGCTGTGGGAGGACTGAGGTTGGAAGGTGCTACAGTGCAAAGAGAAAGTGTTTTAAATTGAGCTGCAATATATCATTCATCTGAGTCAAGTGATGCGGGCCCACATGTGACACTCCTCGTTGTGTGCATGACCTTGTGAGTCAGAGTGAGAGTGGAAGAGTTTTGTGTTCTCACACTATCTGTGCAAACAGTTCAAAGTCATCTCTTTGTCTCTCGCTCTCTCTGAGACAAAAACCATCTGCGGAGCCACACTGGAGACGTTCGGCTGCATGGAACCATATTAGGGCGAGATATGAACTATCACACAGAGGGAAATCTGAATAAAATGAACTCATGAATAACAAATATTTCATGCTTATTTTGTTTTTCTGCTCGTCTGTTTTCCCTGGTGTTGCATGAAAGCTGAGGAAAGTGAGCATCGCTCCAGTCGGGGGGGAAAAAAAGAGCCAGAGAATGATAATCAGATAGCGGCTGCAACGACTGTCTGATTGGTTTGATATTCAGCTTTAATCACAGAGAATGCCGAATTCATTATTTATACATTTCATTCTTCTCTTTGTAGTTATGGCCTCAGAAACATTGAACTTTGGGAGCTGTGTAATTAACGGATTGCCATGCTGTGCTCCGGATTCACAATGGCAGCCTCTGCAGTGCGAGAGTGTGTGTGGGGTGTGTGTCTGTGTGTGGGAAAGATAGGGAAAATCAAAGATGAATACCAACAGATGTCTCAAATGATATCATGAGAGGTTTTGCCTCTAAATGTCACAGCCTCATAAACAGAGAGGAAACGGATTAAAAAAGGGGGGAAAAAAAGATGACATATTTCAAAACACCACATCATCACTGTCACTGCCTTAAGAGATGCAAAACTGTGTGCTACTTAGTAAAATTTGAAAAAAAGTTTCTGTTGAAATTAATGTTTTTCTCACTCTCGTTCAAAAAGCACGCAATGTATAGAAAACAAAATATACGAGAGCTGCAAACCGTCACGGTTAAGGCTGCAAGACAGGACTAAACTCAGCAGGTTTAACAATAAACAAAATCTCAACCAGTGCTAACGTAAAGGCAAAACACCAAGCCTGGGAGAAAGGAAGAGGAAAAACTCAAAACTGGGGGAAACTCAGACGATGACGCAACAAAGAACTAAACAACACTGAGACCTTAAATATGCACTTGATAATCAGGGAAAGTGGAAACAGCAGGAAACAACAGGTGAAACAAATAAACCTACTAACACAGAGGAAGCAAAGCTGAACACCAAGGACAGGGAATGCAAGACTGTCACAATAAAACAGGAAGAGACCAAACATGGTACACTTAGAGAACCTAAACACCAAACACAAGGAAACAACAGGAAGTGAAGGTCAACACAAACATGGAACAAGGGGCCAAGACACAGGCCGTTTATCAATACGCAAGTATGCAAGTCCGAACTTGCGTGCCTGGCGAGCTCGGACTTGAAAAGCTCGAACTTGCGGACCCGCCAAGTCCGAGCTTGTCAAAGCTGTCCAATTGGAACACCCAGCAGACATTTCTCCGTTGCAACAGTGCGAAATGCATTATGGGATATTTGGCCGCATCGAGTCCATAGAAGTCACGACCGATGCGGACTCGATAGAAGGGGCGGAGCAAGACCACATCCGGGTACTTTGAGCGAACTTGGCGTCATGCGAACTTTGAATTGGAACAGGACTTGGCTGAGACTGATGACGTTTCACGAGTCCACGAGACCACAAGTCCACACAAGTACGCATATTGATAAACGGCCACAGAGAGACGGATACACTGAAGAACAGAGGCAGAGACATGAGAAGACAGGAACACAGAGAAACCAGAATGAAATGCACATGATCATGACTATAACCACAAACAGAACACAAAACTAACAGACTGAGATGCTAGGCTATAAGGACAAACCATGAAACACAACCAGAAACGTAACAAAACACAAAACTTCACAAAAGGAACTCAAAACAGTGAGCATGACATAAAGAATTTTAGAGGTTAAATTAATCCTGGGACTGAAACCAAAAATTGAACTATGAAAAGAATCCGGGGTACCCTGAGGAGAAACCCCACACAGAAAGGCCCCACACAACCAGGAGGTTCAGACCAGCATCTCGTTATGATATGAACCATAATTCTGCATAAAGTTTTGGCATCAGTAGACAGTCTCACTGTCAACCTGTCGGTTTATCGGTTTGATCTCAGTGCAAAACAAACAAAAAATAGAGCCAATAGCAATCTTAATGAACAAGAAAATAACACAACCAAAGTAAAAAATCTATTTAAAAAACCTTAACTTCTAGTTAAATTCTATTGTGGTCTATAGCAACAATTCTGGTATGTAAAATCTTTAATATTTTAAGAAAATATTGCAGTTCAACGGTCCTGTTTGCCTCGTATTCTCACAGTTAGGCTACCCTGGTTTTGGAGGTCATATACTTAGAACTCCTAGAGCATGGAAAGCGCTCCTTCTAAAATGCCCCTGAAAACATTTACAGTGGTTTTAGCATTTTTCTTATTTAATAATTTATTTTTGTAGGAATCAGTTGAACAAAGTGTTCTTTTCCAGACCTCCAGTCGGCTACACAATTTTCTTTTTCAATTAAGAAGTTATAGAGTGCCCCAAAGTCTTCCAGCGAGGCAGTTTGGGTGGAAAGGTCACTCAGCAAAATGTGAGGCTCAACTAGGAAACAGGAAACCAACAGTAAGTCCAGCAGGTTGACTTTAACCACGACAACTGATGACGCCGAACCTTAACCAACTTGGTGTTGTGACATTAACCAACCTCAGATACAGCTGAGATGAAAAGTTTACTCCCACTCATTGTAATGTGCAGTGTTCTTTTTCAGCGTAGAATGACTGTACAGCAAACATCTTTACTGGCTTAAAAAACAAAAACAAAACCAGCTTTAATTTATTTAGGATTTTCTCTAATTCATGCAGGGTCAAAAGTATATATTCACCCCAACTAATGAAACATGATGAGTGCATTTACATTTCTGTCAGCTGTACAGCATTCAGGCTTCAGATTAAGCTTCTTTTTTTCTCTTCCCAGTGTTGAAGATAAATATTCTTCCCTGTTCTTGGTTGACTCTGCAGCAGGCTGTCAGCAGACACCACTGTGATTTTGAACTGAATCCAGGATCTTACCAGGACCAGTTCTACCAAATCACTGAAAAAGTACAACATTTTTACAATCCCGGTAATATTTTTGGAAAGCAGAAACAGTCTGTCATCCAAACAATGCTCTAATGTACATTTACAGGACTTTTTCCAGCTAGAAATTCATGCAACACTAATTTGTTTTTCCAAATATGTTCAGCCTGCATAATGGCACCACTGGCAGCATGCGAGTGTGTTTAGGAAGTGTGGGGTTTCTTCTGTAGAGGAGGTAGAATTAAGAGCCAAACATTGACATGGCAAATAAAGGTTTTCATGCTGGGTGGTTGGATGTAGGCAACATATACACTTTGTTTGAGAGAAGGAAAAGTTTTAATTACAAAAAAAAACCAATTTAACATTGAAAACAGTTGGAAGGTTTGTATTCACACATTGTTGATGCTGCTCAGCCTCAGAGGTGACAGAACAGGTAATCCTGCCAGCTGTAGCATCACCATCACCATCATTTAAGCCACATTTTGTCAAAGCTGTTTGTGCAGTTCATGTCAATCTGCCAGGTGCTCCCCAAATTGATGCATTCACAGCTGTCCAGAACAAGGACAATTAGAATGGATACGAAAGATTCTGTGTTTTCCATTGTGTTCTGTTGGTCATTGTCCCTCACAGCTGTTGGTCAAGCCTGAACACTGCATGCTGCACGAGCCAGACTTTCCATTATACTCAGTTTATCCCCTGCTATTGCTCCCCAACTGTTGTTACTCTTTGATGTCTGTGCTCATCTTCTCCTGAATGACCAAATCCAACCATCATTTCTGTGATTATAGAACTAAACGGATAGACAGCTGCTGGCATTTACAGATGACATCTGTGCTCAGGACAAATTAGTCAGCTGATGAAACCACTTGTTTAACCCTCAGCTTACCAACTGGGGCCCATGCAGTACCCGGGGGTGTATTTTTGTCATATTTGTTGTTCCAAAAGTGTTGATTTATAGGTTGATCTATTTTCTGAACCTGACCTATTCTCACAGGTTCTGGGGAAGTGAGTAAAAAAAGAGATAGGATGAGGAGCTCAGTCATTTGGGAGGGGCTCAGGCTAGGTGAGGCGTTTTAGAAATGTTCTAGGAAGAGGTGAGTAGGCCTCATGGAAGACCCATGGAGAGAGATTAAATCTCTGGGTTGGCTCATTGTGTGTTTATTTCAATTATTTTATACTGGGGTCAAAATACTTGTCCTGGTTCAACTCTGAAAGCTTCATGCAGAAACCACTGGCATCTTTTCGCTCACTTCTTTTGACTCTGTTTATACTGGATCTACAGTACAAATTTGCATCTTGGCTGCTTTGCTCACCTTCCGAACTCCAGACTCTTGTGAGCCACACCCAGCCTGCCTGCCAGCGCGCCACCTCTTCTCATGGACTCTCTCAGAGCCCGATTTATTCATCTTTCCAAGTAAGGAAATCCATGGTCTGAAGCAAGCCATCTATATGCACTGAGTGTTCCTTTTCACTCACATCTTTTCACTCTGTTTATACCCCACTGTGCATTTATTCATTACTTATTATTAATCTCTGTCTCTCTTCCACAGCATGTCTTTTGTCCTGTCTCTCAGATGACTGCCCCTCCCTGAGCCTGGTTCTGCTGCAGGTTTCTTCCTGTTAAAAGGGAGTTTTTACTTCCTACTGTCGACAGTGTGCTTGCTATTAGGGGGTCGTTTTGACTGGTGGGTTTTTTTCTGTAATTATTGTAGGGTTTTTACTTTACAATAAAAAGCACCTTGAGGTGACCGTTTGTTGTTATTTGGCGCTGTATAAATAAAATTGAATTGAACTAAATATACCCCTCAGAGTTTTGTTTTTTGTTTATTTGATTCGGAGCCCCTCAAACAAAAACTCTTGGGTGGGGTTTCTGTGGTCTGTTGAAATCAAACAAACCCAAAAAAACTTTTGAAACTGAATGTTTGAGCTTTTGTCTACATACCCACTCACACTATAGTTACAGGATGAAAAATGTCTGCTACCAAACCTAAATAAATCTGAACCAATACCAGATTTTAATTCGTGCACCTAATTTTTTTAATGTGCCCTGATGACTCATCATCAGCAGCATTTTTCTTTTTTTATTTCCATGGTCAAACAGCAGTTCTCAGTGGACGAGTCCTTCATGTCAGCAGCATAATCAGGAGAATGATTATCATTTATTGTCCTGCTGCCTGCAACTTTGTCATCATTACTAACTCATTACTAACTTTCTGATTCCACGTTGTGGATGTCATCCAGCTTTTCTTCCACTGCATCAGGGCCGAATTTGTTCCTTTTCACTGTAAATCTGCTTCACATGAAAATATGTTCCACTACATCTACAAACAGCAGTTCTCTGGGAGTACACAGATGTTTCTGTCTCCCACACCACTGGACATTTAAGCACACATGAAAAGCAAAATGCAGCTGATTGTTGGCCCACACTGAGAAACATCTGTTTCTGGTTCCAACTGGCGGAACATAGATTTTGCAGGTTTTAAAATGACATCTGCGATAAGAGAGAAAATTAGGTATAAGATGTATAAGAATATCATGCAAATGCACAGGTAAAATGGAAATTCTATAGCAATTCCCTGCATATTTTATATGAATAAAGAGGTGAGTAAAAAAAAAAAGTCTTGTGTTATGCTGAATTCATTGTTGACTGTATGATGACTCACTGATTCAAGTAATTATTTTCAACTAATTTACCCCCTAATGTTGTTCTTTGTGTGAGAACATATTGTTGGTTAATTTTGTGTATTTATTTTCATGCTATTTCTGGATGGGGGATAATGAGAAGCACCTTTGAATAGAGGCATAATGAAGAACAGATGTGAGCTGCATTGTTCCGAGCATGTAATTCTCCAGAGAAAAGGATAAGGTGCACTACCATTATTAACAATACCGTAATGAGAATAAGATTATTTTTCCATAAAAGAGCAAAAGCTTTACAGTGGCAATACGTTTTACAAAAAATAAGTAAATGTTGCCAAATAATGAGGAACGGATGGGTGGACGAATATGTCGTTTAGCCCTTCAGTAAAGCCACAGGTTTACTGAGCACCTATCATTTTATAGCCTTTGCTGTTTGAAGTTTTTCTCTTTAACAGAACCAAGAATCGGCACACTTAAGGCTAAAGAACCTGTTGTTTATTTATTTCTTGATGTCCAATACATAATTCATGTTCTATAACCAAAAGTCCCAGTGTCCTAAGCTAATTTGTTTAAATCAGTCACTCTTTTGGTAAGACTGGTTCAATAGTCCTTATACTGTCATTTTGTTGGATGAGGAGAAAAAAGTGACGTCTCAGCGTCAGTGAAAGATTTGTTGAAATGCAGCTATTTAACTGATGAACTGAGTAAAAAACGAGTATGTGTTGCTGGCAGGTAAAACAGCTGCAGGTTGCAGTTTAAGTTCCACTGCTGAGCTCTGGGCATTCAGTCGCTGTCCGTGGTGCTGAATTTGTCATGGGCATGTGCTGAGGGTGGCCGCTGCTTTCTCTGGTGCTGAATTTCATAGAACAGTGGTTTTTGATATCAGCAGCTGACAGGATGTGTTTTTGTAGTTCACAAACTGAGTTTAACCATTTAATTTAAGGTCACTGTTGAATCACTTACCGTGCTAAAAATAATATCATCACATCATACCTGTATCGACCACCCAACACAGGCTTCCAGGCCATCTCAGGATCCCGTTTAATTTTTTATTACTTATTTTTTAATAGTCTCAGTGGTTTAGCCAACTTACTTAACTCAACTTTTACAGCCCTACAACCAGAGCCCTAAGCTATGCTAACCAACTGCTTCTTAGAAATAGTTTCAAAAGCAGAGAAGATCTTTTTGGTGGTAGCTCCTAATCTGTGTGTCATATTATGTTATTTATAGAGTTCCAGTGAATTCTGTGTTACGACCAAGTCTATTTTCCTTAAGCAGTATTATTATAAAGCGTAGCATACATTTTCATTGCTATACATATGATACACAGCTTTATTTATCCATGAAGCCGGATAACACACATCATTTTCTTAAACTGCAGGAATATCTTAAAGACATAAAGGCCGGGATGACCTCTAATTTCCTGCTTTAAAATTCAGATTAAACTGATGTTATCGTACTCTGTCCTTTAGACCTTAGAAACAGGGTGTCTAACCAGATACTTACTCTAGATAGCATTACCTTCGCCTTCAGTAACAACATGTCTGAGACATATCCTGTATCAGAGTGATGCTGAAAAGCTAATTCATGCATTTATTACTTGTAGTCTGGACTATTGTCAAGCTGCTGTTTGGTCTCTGGGTTTAGACTACCAGATTATTCATTGTTGTTCTAAAAGCTCCCTGAAAATCCTTCAGTTGATCATAATGCTGCAGTGACAGCACTGACAGGGACAAGAAAGAGAGAACATATCTAATACAAGGCCTTGAATAATCAGACTTCATTTTATCTTAAAGACCTCATAGCACCATACTACCCCAATAAGATATAGTACTTTTTTCTCAGACTGTGGACTTGTTGGTTTCTAGGATACTTAAGATTAAGATGGGAGGCAGAGCCTTCAGCTTTCAGGCCCATCTGCTGTGGAACCAGCTCCCAATTTGGAGCAAAACTCTCTATTTTTAAGATTAGGCTTAAATCTTTCTTTTTGATAAAGCTTACAGTTAGTTCTGGATCAGGTAATCCTGAACCATCGCTTAGTTACGCTGCAATAGGCCTAGGCTGCTGGGGGCATCCCTTGATGTACTGAGCATATCTTCCTCATTCACTTCTTTTCACTCTCTGTGTTTATACACCACTCTGCATTTATTCATTAGTTATTATTCATTTCTGACTCTCTTCCACATCATGTCATTTTCCTATCCACCCTTAGATCCAAGAATAAAAAAAAGTCCTATATTTTCCACATTACTGAATTAATAGCACGTTCCTATGACACGCGACAGACAGCTGACACTTCATTCAGTAAGATACGGATTAACAGCCTGCACACAACCATATTTCCCCAAAAGAGAATCTGTATCTCACTTAAAAACATGCCGCTTCCAGATGATTTTAAACCAAAACTCTAAACCTTGCTCCTGACCACTTTATGTGCTCATCAGTTACCATGGTGATTTAGGCAGGTTAAACGAAAGACACTTTCATGATACAGAAATCTTTGACTTTAAGCTCTACACAGTCATTAATCTCAGTTCACAGTACAACCCTCAGATCGCAGTAGCATTCTGTTGTGTCCTTTAAGGGCGGGGCCACAAAAAATGTAATGGAAATAATTTTGGTGGATGCAAAGTCCTTTATTTTATTTTATTTTTTTTTTGAACATAAAACTAAACTCTGTTCTCAATTCAAAATTTCATGAAATTGATTTGTTTGTGATGTTTAACATTTTTTCGTTGCCATTTATCTTCTTGGTTTCCTATTGTTGTTGCCAATCATCCAGAAAGGGGTGGGACTGGTCACTTAAGGAACTCAGGAAACATATATATAAAAACACACAAACTCAAAAAAAACAAAAATACCCATGCACTCCAGGACATCATCTGAGAGGCCACTACTGACAATCTGGTGACGTCTATGCACCACAGGTGTGTGACACACTCTGTACTGACTGGTGACATATCTCAAGAACTCAAGTTTACATAAATTTCTAGAAATTTCTACAAACATGCAGAACAAAGTTCGTCAACTGCAGTTAGTTAACATCCAGAACATTGTGGCACATTGTTTTATCTACACAGTGAACCTGCGAGTCACACTGATGATTCATTTTGAGTCAGCGAGTCACTCAGTTCAATGAAGTTACCTGGAGCAGGAACAGTAATTCACAGGCCTCAGTGATTTACAATACCTTCTGCCTCTGTACAGCAGCTCTATATGAGTTTACAGTTTAATAAAGTTTTTCTTAGGAGTTGTAGGTTTTGTCAAGCCTGCAAATGCAGTCAGCGATGAAAATGATGATATGATGGCAGTTATCAACTCTCTTTGTTAATCCAGGCAACAGGCTTCAGGCTCTTACATAAAAGGGAGCATTTACCACATGATTTGACTCTTCTTCTGCATAAAATGAACTGATTGAGTGCTACCGGCTTCAGTCGGAGGACAGATCTGAAGAATATAGATAAAAATCACAGCAAAATATAACACAGGTGCTGCGAATAAAGCAAGAAAATACATAAGCGGATCCTGGCTTGCTGGTATTGCCAGTGCAAGTTCATAATCATTGTTGCTTCAGGACCATCGATGGAAGCTGCCAATCATATCCCCCTGAGACCTTCTGTTACCTGGTTACAATTTAGAAAAATTGTTATTGTATATTAGTTCAAATCGTGATATTTTCATAACCAAATATTTTTCTCCCAATCTTAATGGATGGATGGATGCTGTGAAGAATATAGTTTGTGCTACAGTAACTTTCCAGACTCTGAACAGAACCTCCTTCAGACCAGGCCACTTCAAAACAAAGCCACCTCTGTGACATTGAAATATGGGACTTTTAACTCAGCACACCTCATTAAAACTCATTACTCTTACTTCACAGTACAGCCTTTGGGAGTCCCTGTGTGACTGGACAACTCGTGCCTACTTTTGAGACAGGAGCAGCAGCTTTGACAGAGGCAAAGCTGCTGGAAAATGACAACAGATTGTAAATTTCAGCTGTCAAAGCTTTGTTTCCGTTTGTGTATTTGTGACTCTGCGTGAACAGGTGATCCGTGCCCGTACCTGCATGTGCTCGTCTGTGTGCGACTTTCTGGGTTTTGCATTTAAAGATGTGTTTTTGTGTGTAACCTGGTCAGGCTCTGTTTTCTGATAAAAGGCCATCTGCCGCCTCTGCTCTCTGCCATATGGAGTCAGACCAAGGCTGCTCCTGGACTGAGAGATTAGAGAATAAATGACTGATAACTGAAAGCCAGAGGGGTTCTGAGAGCAGAAACACACCGCAGCGCACTGTACTG